>JAANSQ010000969.1:0-17711 GCA_036850885.1 Lepidocyrtinus dapeste | reverse complement strand
ATATTGCTTAAGTTGAACGCCATTAGTAAAATGATGACAATTTTTGTGATTTAAAATATTGTAGATGTCCAAAAAGAACAGTATATGGATCGAATATGAATTCAAAAGTTACCTTTAATTGTAAACTTTCTTCTGGAATCTGTAGCTCGTTGTGGGCGTATACCAAGAATACCAATCACCGTAAAAAGCATCTTTTTAAACTTTTTCAAGGCATCAAAATCAGGAGTACCTAATTGATCAAAAAGTGTCACAAAATATCACGCACGTTTACTTTCCCCTTTAAATAGTCAAGAAATTTTTGTCAATTTTTCATCTATATATAGAACACAGTCTTGTATAGTTTTTTTACACAAATTACTTCTCTACTTCCACTATAAAGTACTGGCAAGTGTGTAAGGGGTAAGTAAGAGTCTTGCTCTGGCGAACTCAAAATTATGTAAAACATGAATACATAAAAAGCTTACAAATTGAAACAAATGGTTCTCTAAACAACTTTATATTGTAATGACGCATCACATGCCAAGCTACAAGTTTTAGCACGATAAACGCATAAAAAAAGTATATAAATAGATGTATTTAATTCACGTTCTTTCTCGCCCAAGTCTCTCTTTCTGAGCAAACCTGTCACTCACCAGATTGGATGGATGGGCTGCTACGAGGAGAACACAAATTTAAAGTTGCGTAATTGATGCTAAGACTCCAAACTCATGATAAACAACAGGGAAGTTTCTCAACAACTGGCTCAGCCTAGCTCACTTTTTCACCCTCTTTCCTTCTCTCTCTCTCTGTTTTTCTTTTCACAACGTTCGGGGCAATCTAAGAACACTAGGAGAAGTTGCTTACGTAAACTCTAGCTAATTTAATAAAGTCTAAGCTTTCTCCAAAAGTTTAAATGTAAATTAGCACTAAATTCAATATAATTGTTATTGTTTTTTTTATTCTGAGGCTACCATTTCTACGGTACACAAAAATACTTCAGAATAATTGAAAACATTTAAAAACATTTCGGAATGCGTTCGATGATAAACTGATACTGGAAATATTTTTGAGTTGACACTTGGCACAATAAAAACCTTCATAAAAATTGGTCCAGTGTAGGCAGATCTGAACGTGCTGAACGGAGCTCCGTGCGCTCTACTACTTACTAGAGTGCTGGCCGTGAGCTCATCTCACAATGGGATAAAAGTGTCTTCGTAGTAGTCAACTTAAACCTGAAGTTACCTAAGAAAAGAGGTAGAGTTTTGGAAGGCAAGCATCATCACCAAGCGTAACCCAAGCAGAGAACCACAACTTCAAAGAAGTTAATACTTTTTCAAGAGATTTACCTTGCAGCAAAAGATACAAGATAGAAAAATGCATTTGCCAGCGTGTATGGATAGAGCACTAAACATGCATCATCATATCATCTACGTTTATTACTACTGTCCAAAAAAAAAGCGGTCGCAGTTTTGACGGAATACACCATCTCCCTCGTATTACACATAATTTCCTCGTAGTTCACGCTATACTAACTAACACGAGAAATGCACACGAGAATGTTTATGAAAATCGAAGCTATTCTCGCTAATAATTCCACTACCTAAAAATAAGTCAACTTGGTTGATTCTACTCTGTTCATTCGTTTCAGCAGTGATTTTAAACAAACATCTCAAGAAATTCCTTTAGTGGTTGTAGGTTTAAATGCGAATTATTGCGTTGGGGTAGTCAGCTTAAAAAAGAAACTTTCCAGGGATGATGTACATGATCTAAACATGATTTCTACTGAAGAAATGAGGGAAACGACCATGTTTTTTTTATTTTTGCTTGTTTTTTACTCGAGTTCGTGAAAAAAAGACAAACCTTTGACCACAACAATACCAAAGTGTTCATCACATGGGTACTAATTTCCATGTAAAAACATTTCGAAATTTTATTATCTGGAGTAGGAATGTACTCTTGCACAATAGCTTTCTCAACAGAAATGTACAAAATTGATAATAATCTTGGGCCTACAGTATCTCTTCTATTATTAGCCCGGATTCTATTTCCACCAGATTGCTTTATAGATTAAATTTAGAATCGGTCGGCAACTTATGGAATTCAAGTATTTGAACAGTTTCTCCGCATTGCATTGGAATGATTAACTTAAAATAAATTTACTTATGCATGCATTCAAGTCCAGGGTCATGAATATAATTTGTACGAGACGCTTTCTCACTTCTGCGTTTCAAGTGTAAGTTGTACAGCTTCTGAAAAGTACTGCGAAGCTTGCATACGTAATTTTGTTACTTTCCATTGAAATTTGCATGATAGGTTATTTCAGTATAAAGTTTATTCCTAGAATTAAAAGCATATTTTTCCTTTATTTTTTTCCAAAAGGATGATGATGCCTCATTGCATAATGAGAACACTCCAAGAATATTACGTAGGTCAAAAGACTTAAGTACAAAGGAGCATGTACACAAAAAGCTAATTTGGTAAGCTAAAATGAGCTAGAGCGAAAGAAACCTTGAGTAGGTCAATGCAAGTTCGTTAAACTTTGTAGCGTCTAATCCTAACTTCGAGGTTTACTAACATTCCAAGACAAAGCGATTCTTTATTACGGTATGACATCATACAAGCGGTCAATTCACTTTCGTTCCATACGTAACATTCTGACCTGCATGAACTCCCTGGAAAAAAAAGGTTTGGGTTGACTTAACTCTCTGGAGTTAGTTTGGGTGTACCCTTCCTCATTACAATATGATAATGAGTAGCCAGCAACAGATTCATTCTTCTTTGATTAGAAGGACAATGGCAAAGTTTGTCTGATCCAGACATTCCCTATTATCACTTAGAATGGACATGACGACTAGAAAAAAGCTGTTTGTTTGCAGCTCCTGTCATCACGAGAATAGCGACAAGGTCATCTCAGACGAAGAGTACGACAAACTCTAAATTCTATTCATTCCGTATCCCTTATTATTCACCTTGTTTTCTTGTTAGTTTACCTGTTTGTTACATAAACTCCGTGTAAAATTAAGAGTGAATGGGTTTTAATATTTTCATGTAAATACGAGCCTAGAAGAAAGGTATAATTTTACACGAGTTTATTAAAGGAAAAAAGAAGCGGCTTTTCTTAAAATCAATTACCGGCATTATGCGGGTACACAAGGGAACAACTTAAGCGCGTAGAACTGTAAAAGGCAACACATATTAGAGCAGTTTCTTACGTCGAAAGAAAAACTCCTCACATGAATGAGCTTCCAACTGGACAATATGACAATAAACATAATGGACAAACATCAATTTTACCCTTTTCGTTCTCTTAAATTATAGTTGAATGTGGAGATTGTAGAACTGTAAAAGGCAACACATATTAGAGCAGTTTCTTACGTCGTAAGAAAAACTCCTCACATGAATGAGCTTCCAACTGGGCAATATGACAATAAACATAATGGACAAATATCAATTTTAACCCTTTTCGTTCTCTTAAATTATAGTTGAATGTGGAGATTAACCCTTTCCTACTTATTTGGCTCTTTGCAAAAAAAAAACCTGGAGATGAAAACAGACATGACAAAGTCATAAAGACTAACAAAAAAAAATTTCCTAATATTTGGTGACCTAAATTATAAAAGCTGTCATTTTTTTTTTACTAAATAATAAAATTAGCTTCTTAACGTTTATTTTCTCTGAAAACGGAAAAGCTGGAACAGGAATATTTGCCAGGAATTTGCCCATACACAGAAAAGTAACTGACTTAATAGTATTTTATGCTACCATATAACGTAACGTACCTCAAAAAATTATACTTCTTTTGTAAACTTAAACTGAGGATAATGTACAAGTAATCCAGTCAAAGTGTACTAGTTGCTAAAGCAAAAAAGTTTAAGCTTCTGAGTAGGATGCTAAATACGTACTTGTCCTCTCCTTTAAAACTATCATGTATAATTCGCTTTGAAAGCGCCTTTTCATCTCATCATTATGGTATTTCCTTGAACTGGCTCAGGGCCATTTATTTTTATCTTTTCGACCCTTTCCACTCATTTTCATGTCACTCAGATAGTTTTTCTTCTACATTTAACTTTATTACTAAAGAGCCAAACCCTAGTTTTACTTGTTGCTGAGGGAAAAACTCTTGAAACAAGTGTGACAACGTTACTCACCCCTTTCACCATAGCGTTTTTTATGGATTGAAATTTGAAATGTGCCAAAAAATATATTTTTTTTGCTAAAATCACACTCAAAGTAATTAAACTAAGATTTTCGTGTTGTTTACATTATTTCAATTATTTCAATCATTAGACAATTATTTGAAAATTATGCTCGGGTCAATTTTTTGTGCTAATTGCTTGACCTGAACTCTCAATTTGGGAAAATTGCTAAATACTACATTTTTCCCGTTAGTTCAAAAGATTCTGTAATTGTTGATAATTAAAACGGAAAAGTAGCCACGCAACGTTACTCAGTCTAGAAAAAGTAGAATTTTATGATAGAAATCATACCCTAGTAGAAAGTACACTTGATAAAATTTTATACCCAAATATTTTATAATAATTACGAGACTTTAGTTTTTTAAGTGAATAATAACCATTGCAAATATATTTTGGTCATGTCACATGTTGCTGTCACCAAGTGGGACATATGTAAAGAAAATGATAGCCTTTGTCATTTGACAATATTTATTTTTGGCTTCTGCGGTAAAAATTCGCTTCACTTGATACATATTCATGTACTTAGCTGAACAATAAGTAACATTATCCATAACAATGAAAGATAATTTGACCAACGCTAATTCAAATTGGATGGTCACTCGCGCACACAAAATACTTACGGACTTCACCCTTTCTTTTCTTAACTGGCGATGGATCTTTAGCAGCAATATAGATTATGTATGGACAGTAGCCCCCTACTGACAGCGGTATCATACAGAGTCAATCATACCTGTCATATCACATACAGCATAAATCATCTTCCAAGAGGATTTTTTTCCTTTAGTGTAATATGTAGCCGTGTTCTATTATATCAACGTGTTTGTACCTACTAGCACGACATGCACCACCTGATTATTCTCCGCCACAATACTTTATTCATCATCAAATACAGCACAATGTACCATTATAAAAATATTGTTTACTGTAGCCTCGCGGCTTTCGTCCCATCATCGTCTCAAATCCCCAGCCCCGACAAACGAATCAACAACAAGGACCAAACAATAAACACACAGAAAAAAATTCATTTATTCATGCCTCCCGTACATATCATAATGGTGTTGTAAAACACTTAAGCAAAACTATTTTTTACTAATTGATCATTTCATGCCACTGGGGCATTTTGAAAACCTTCTTGAGGCTTCTCTCTCTCTCCCAACAAAAAACCTTTCACACGATATGGACAGTACAGGTCAGTCCCTTCCCCATTTAGACTTGCTGACGTCTTAACTACGTGGTGAGATATTAGGTTGGCTTTAAACTGTACGCTAATGTACATGTAAGCATGTCATTCCGCAAAATTTAATATTTTTTTCCCTAGCCCACAAGTTCAAGTCTCCTTGGCTCTAGGTTTCAGACAATGTGTATCCATTTTAGACAAGGAATAATAAAAAAAGTACCGTTTTCTATTTGGCACAAGGATGCGATTGCTTAAATGAATCTTTACCTTATCTCAACTTGCCCATTTTTTTCTCATGTTTGTCATCTTATTTATTCAAGCTTATTTTGCGCATTAGACAATTCAAAGTGTTTTTCCCTTTTGGTGTATTTTTAAAGGTGAGTTGTACTCTTAATGTGTGTCAGACGTTAAAGCTTGTACAATAAAAACGGATGATTCTTCTCAAGAGCTTCCTACATTTTTAGGGTTCAACCGCATATGAATGAGTAATGCGGGCATTCATGTCATGCCACTTAATATTCAAACGTTCTGTGAGAAATTGTAGAAGTAACAAACAAAGCGACATGAGAAATATGAGAGAGAGAGAAACAAAATTTTTGAGGGAAAGAATGTTCACGAGAGATGCAACTGGTAAAGCAGAAAAGAATGAGAGGATGATGCTTATTTTGACTGTAATTGTGTGTAAAGATGAGGTACAACATGGAGCCGTAAGAAAAGCTCTAAAAAGGATTTCGTCAAAAAAAGAGGTGAGAAAAGAAAACTTTTTAAGCTCTTTTTTTTGAAAAAAATGTACTTCTCACCGTAGACCTTGGACTTGAACATCATAAACAAGAAGAAGGAAAGGGTGACCTACCAGCATCCTCATCGTATTACACAATTAGCGCAACGGGCTAAAAATCGGCAAAAATAGTACAATGAAAAGTTGTGTATCTAATCTGTTGCAATAAGTTTCTCAGAAGAAAAAGATGGACTTGTACCGAAACCACTTGAACATTGTCAAGTAATCCTAGATGAAAGATGTACAGTAGTAAAAACAGCAAACTTCTAAAAATGAAAGAAAAAAGTGGCAAAAATTGTGAAAAAGTATAGTAATAAAAAGCCAAAAAAGAAAGAGAGAGAGAGAGAACTGTATAAAAAAAGTAGTCGATTAGTTACATAGTTGTAAACTGTGAACTCCTTTTTTTATTTACTACTTTACGCATTGCTTTAAGCGTATGCATGGATGTGATGTATGTATGGTCATTATCTTGAAATGTAAAATAAACACATTTTTCTCGAGATTTTCTTCAGAAAAAGAGGGACCGACGGTGTAGTGTAAGGTTTGCTTTACGTTAGTAGCATTTATTATCACCATCATCCCAACAAACTTCGTCAACACTTCATGATCGTTTTTGGCTATTGAAATAAGGGATTTTTCGCGATATTTTTGTACAGTCGGCAATTTGGCTCAAGTTCAGGAAAAAAAATACTAATCATATAATTATTTTTTTTCTGAATGGCTATACAACAGAGCGAAGAACGTCTCACGTATTTAATCTAAATTGTGCTTCTTTATCCTTCTTATTCAAGTATGCTAGTCAATTATTTGGAGGGACATAATGATATTATTATTTCTTATTTGAACTCTCATGATCCCATAATTTGCATGTCCTTTTCTACACCAATTCCCTACCTTCATGATGTGGTATGTACGGTTGCAGAAAGAAAGGGATCTACGTGATCGTATGCAAATACGGAGGGTAGTGTCATTATCATAATTATATTTATTTGTTTATTAGTTCTCACCCTATTTCTGATAATGGCTTATTAAAGAAAATTATTTTGACTTGCTGAGGTTTCGTACTGGTCATCATTTTAACAGTTATGAAGAAAAGCAGTGGCAGACCCGAAGATAAATAGTGGAGACTGGTTTACCTATTTTAAATATTCAGGGCTACAAGTGACGTTAAGCTAGATTCGTACAATTTCATTGTTTATCATTTGTTTCTACAAAGGTTACTTTGAATACGGTACACTTGCTACCTGGAAGTTGTTTTGTGGGATGTGAGATGATATGCGTGCGTAACGCGAGACATGCAAGCGAAACAAAATATTTTTAAATATTTGCTCTAATTTCTCAACATTTATTTTAAACTTTGAATCACCTTCTAAGCTGAATAGATTCTGTAAATGAAAAATATTTTAAATGGGATTTTGTTTAATCTTAATTTTTATTGGAAGACAATAGACCAAGTTAAGAAATTTCCAGAGAATTTAAGTTTTCGTTTGGGAAAATTTTAGATTTACATTATCATACTTCAGCATTAATTTATATGAAATTATTTAAATTTAAAAATTTTCGCATGACTCATTGTTTTCATGTTGAAGTTACACTTTAATTGTGGATATTTTTATTGTATAAAGAAGATTGTGATAATTTGCGGATGTTTGAGCTTAAAATTGTGTAGGGATTTTTTACATTTTTTTCATAAAAGGAGGAACCTGTCGTAGCGTGTTAGGTCAGGTTCCCATGCCTTTTCAGGAAGTGTCATTCCACATCCACCTGGCATAAAAGGGGCAAAAAAATGAATGTATAATGTGACACATAAAACGAGAATAGAAAAATTTGATATTTTTTTTTGTCAAATATCTTGCATATATTACTCTATTTTAGTTGTAAGGCAACCCTTAAAGACCTTTCCAAGATTTAATCTTATAATAGACAAGGACTTTTGCAAAGTGCAAGTTCACATGGATTCCAGAAGACAATGATACGCCAGGTCATTACGTTCTCATAAGGTTTGCTTTCATCTCGAGGTGTCCAAACGGAAGGAACTTGTTCTTAGACTGAGAGAAAAACACAATAAAAGATTTTATTATTCCTTAGCCCTTTTGTTATCAACATTGTAAAAAGGATGAAACGGTTCTTCTCCATTACTACTTCTCTGGAGAACGTATCAAAATAACCCTAACTCAAAATATAAAGATTTTCCGTTAGACCGAGTGAAAAAAGGTCTTTATCAGTAAAGGGATATATACCGTAGACTAAGCTAGACTATTTAAGTAGGAACCCAATTTCAGAGGATAAAAACTATTCAAGGAGATGAGGGTAATGTCATCTCAAGGTTGTTTTTATTAAATGGCATTCACTTCTCTAGTGATTGACTCTAAGCTACTCATAATACCCCCAAGAAACTTTTCGATTTGGTATGACAGACCAAGAAATATTTTGCGTCATCCTTTACATTCCCATCTTCCTCACTTTTTTCATAAGTGGATCCTTTCACTCCTGGAATTTGATAAGTGTAAAGATATGAAGATATACCTCCGTTGTTTTTTTCCTCAAATCTCCTATGCAAAATCATGTTTGACTCGTGACATTAGCATACATACCTGCGAAATCTAAGTCGAGCAGTGAGTAAGTAAAAGCAACTTTAGCTAAAGCCATGTCACAATGCACTTTATACCCAGCGACGGAGAACGTTTCGAAGAACTACCTCTTTTTCTCATTTTTTACCGTGAGCATCATATCATCATAAATTTCATCATTGGGCTTGTTCCTTTCCTACTCCAAGAGATATTTCGTCCAAGTACTTTTTATTCTGATGCTGATCACTATTTCATGAATATATTATGTTGAGGTGCCGACACATTTTAAAATACTATCTTAGTCTTGGTGCGGTCTTTAAGCTTCGGTGGAGGTAGTGTGGATTCTTCAATACATTATATATTCATTTTAGTGTTTTTTAAGTACTTGGGTAGTTCTCTACACATGCCTGCATACATTACATCCTTTCCTTGTGACCTTGTCAAGCTTCTTAAAATTTGTAAATCATCCATCCATCATCAGGCCTTTAGGAAATGCATGGATCTCAAGATTTCAACATACCGCACACAGAACTGCATGTGAGCCTTGTTTTGACTGCGAAAAAGATGCGATATAGTTTATTCCTCAAATGTTATATATTTTTTTTCTAGGAAAAAAGGTTTAAGCACTTTAGCCTAATACTCCAGTAGATCTAATCCAGAGTACATCAATCAGAGGGAAGGGACCACTCAAATCTATTACGCTCATCAATGAATAATAAATGATGTAACTAGGAATACCCTTAGGCTTTAAGGAATGGAGGGATTCCAATCCTAAAACGTATCATCCAAGGACCAAAAGGGTTCTATGTAACCATATTGTTCCTCTGATGCAATCATCTGCACCGTCATAAAGGAACAACAACTGGACCGTTAAGTAAAAACAATTTTACCGTAATCATCTCTCTCCAGCCTTTTTCTTACAGTTTTATTATCTGCATAAAGTTGTTATTGTTCCGAGTTACTTCCCTCCCACAATAACAGATATGGTTTACAACCCCCCAATATATTTTATATCGAATCTTTAGGCAATTAAAGCAGATGCATGGAGTACATAGACCTAAACTAAAGCCTTTTTCCTGAAAAAAAGTGAAAAAAATGAACCCTTTTTTAGTCCAATTGTTATCCTACAATTTTCTCTTTTGGATAAGGCCTGCTGCTACTGTTTAGATTTTTTCAGCATTACGTTATATTACGTATTGTCCTCCTGCTCGGTGACAATATTCCAAGTAATGATAAACCTTTTATTTCTCAGTCTTTACCGTTACGTGGCAGCTTTTGTTAGGTTAGGAAACACCCGTTCTACTTCTTAAAGTATGAAAACAAAATAAGCAAATGGTCGGATTGAAACTGTCAGAAAATCAACGGAATCAGAAAATTTATCCCTTCCATCTTGGAAAATATCTAACGTTTGTGACTAAAGCAAATCGTAAGCATTTGCATGTCATCAAAATATCATTAGAATCATGCAGCACATTTCATGTATTGAGAAGCCTCCTGATTCGGTTTTTCTACTCCAGGTGAAGAAAAAAAAGCGGTTTTTATCGGTAAACATACTCTAGCAGCAAGATAAACAGCAGATGATCGAGATCACGAATTATTATGCATGATACTCACACGATTTTTCTATGGTTTTTGTAGTGCAAATGTGTTTTTTTATTTGTACTATAATACATTGCATAACAGGGAAAGGTTACTTTTGGTTAGAGTCATCCTTAACGATTTTCACTAGGAAGAAAAATTGATGTAATCGTATTTCTCTTATTTCCATAGAGCTTACACTACGTAACACATCAATCATTTGGGAGTTGCGAGCCGACTGAAATAATTATTTCAAAGCTGACAACACCTGCGCTTTACTTTCCAAAAAGTCGTGAATCTTCTTCGCTGAAGTATACGCCGGCGCAAATTACTCAAAATGAAAGCATTGTATTCGGCCAGCTCCCATTTAACAGACAGGCTCCATCCCTCCTGGTAATAAATGAAACGTGATCTTTATTGCCATAAAAACGTAAGCAATTTCGCATTTCATTTACCTTGAAAATTGGTGTGGCACTCTAATAGTATTTCTTGTACCAGTGATAATAAAAGTGCAGTGATATAATTACTGCCTTCACATAGCCTAGTAATAATACTGGAGGGGGGAGCACGCTCGTATACTAATAAAGAAAACACGATCATTTCGCAATAACTAATGGCTCATCATGATTCATCTCCATCACAAGGTTAATATTTGGATTGGCTTGGTACATTCCCTTCTCATCTAATCGTAATCAACTATAATGAGAACATTATACACCATAACGTAAACTTGTAGTGTATTGAGCTCTCATCAACTCGACTTTTCGAGATTAGCGGCGATTTTTGTTTTTTTGCTAACGTTTTTTCACGGGTTTCCTTATTAAAAATACTAAAAAAAGTATTGTTTTCGGTCATTCCTGCTAAGAAAGCTTCAAGCTGCCAATGGCACGATAAATGTTTTCTCTAAGCATTCACCCTTTGTTACACGATAGCCAAAAAAAACTACCACTAGTACGAACACCACTTACGAAAGAAATACGAGACAGAGAGCCGCGATATACCCACAAAAAACGAGTGACAAGGATGATAACAGCTGAATAGAAGGCGCTTTGGTCACTCTACGTAACGAACCTCCTTCTCATTTATATTTGTACGGGGAGATTCTCTATTTTTTGCCAAAAGTGAAATAAAATAAATGGGAAGTTTTATAAATGAGAATGAGCAGTTAAAGTAGTACAGAGGAACATAATTTCCCTGGGTAAAAAACTTCCCTACGAAGTATTCTTTTTCGCTTAAAAAAGATTTTAATTACTGACCGTGTCAGAACATTAGATTTCATGCAGAATCCTGATAATTTATGGTCACTTATTGTTGCCACTCAAACAGCGGGACAAGCTCAAGTCATGTCCGAATGACAACAACACCACTTTAAACCATTCTTTCTTCCTTACAAAAAATATATATTCCTTCCAAAAAAAAAAAACTTAATACGGATATTCTCGCTCATTATAACGAAAAGAGGAAATTTGTAAGCAGGCTTAATGCTCATTCGAACATTTTTAATAATAATAATTATAATAAGGTTCGTTGTACAAAAGAAAATAAAACTTGTGTTTCGCTTATGACCAAGCGTTTACTCAATAGTATTATCCCGAATGCATTGTAATTAAATCCTGTGAGCGAAATTAGGGTTGATGCACTGCTGCATCTTTAAGTTGTAAGTAATAAAAAGAAACTTAGGAGGAAAGCGATCCTCCATTTCGCTGTCGTAAATTTTTTTTTACCTGGTAACTCTCAAAGAAGACACACTCCCCATTTATGTTCTTCCTTCTTTGAGCGATCCGCAAATTGATAAAAATGCTTATGGGGAGAACACATTGAACAATTAAAAGAAATATTGGGTGACCATCCGAGGATCTGTGTACGTATTTTTTTTGTCGCGGAGAAACGCAATATCACCTTGATTTTAACACCGTACCGCATTTCAAAACTTCAAATTGCTGGAAAACACACCTGGTATGCGCTAATTAAGAAGATTGCATTAGCACACCACCAAATCTGTTTGTAGTGCGTGGAGGGATTGTTACAATAATTTTCGTACGATTTCGTTTGAGACCGACAAGTGCAGAAAAATGTTACTTCCTTTCATCTCATAGAAAGGCTTGACGTTATCTTTGCTCCGTATTAAGTTACAAAAAGCACCGATACCTGTTCTGCATACAAAGCAGGATTCCCAAGAGCCTAAACACACTAAACTTATTCGTTTGCTTAATAGATTTCTTCATCTCCTTAGGATTCGCGATCACACATCCCATCACACATGAGCTAAGCTGTTGCACAGATAAAGAAAAATGATAATTTGATGATGAGAATGATGATGATCATAACTATAAAAAGCTGAAATGAATCTGCACTACTGTAACGAAATCTTGCTCTAGGCGAATTCATGAATCACATTGGTTCTTTGGCTCCTGATAGATTATCAATTCCATATGTAGCGTACACTCAGATTAGTACATAGGCCACCTGGTTTCTTTACGCTAATTGTTCGAGCTCAAGAGTATGCTCATAAATTCGAGAAAAAAAATGTCTTTTATTGTGTTTAAAAAGCTTTAATTAAAGTCATTGCTTCTAAAAGCCTTATATTATTAGGTGTACGTGCGGTGTGCCAATTTGGCAATTTTTTTTAAACAGTTCGACAAATAAAAGACGAGGTAATGTAGTCATTCAAAAAATAGACTAGCTGTAGACAATACAATGCCACACATCCATCAAACTCCTTGACAATGAGTGATAGCGTATGAAAAAATAGGGAAAAAACGTAAGGATTTTGCAAGAGGAGGCGGTCAAAAAATGCTATGTCATTTTTCGACATTTTTTAACTCATAGTTTGACGCACTTTTACTCATACTAAACACGAGACTGATGATCCATTTGATGATGTTAAACATTAAAATAAAGTACTTTACTCTAAGGTAAAAAAATACATGGTATATTTTCCTTCTAAAGTTCCTCCACTCATTTTGAGTAATAATAGAAATCTCAACAGAAATCTTACGTACTTAGAGTTGTATCGCTTTAAGCTATACTCAAAAGTATGAGGTAACGCTAGCAAAAAAAAAAGTGTAAGAAAAAGAGGAATGCAGAGAGAAATGATATATTAAAAGTTGTCAAGAAGCGCAAAGTTAGTGGAGAGATTCTTTTTCTAGATTTTTTTTCTACCTTCTAGATAGACTTGAGTAATATGAAACAATTTTTGTGAAGAGGAGATTTCTGATTACAATATTTAAAATGGATGTATAGCAAAACGGTATGATATACAGAGAGGGAAATATTACAAGAATGTTTAGGCTTGTATTTGTGGTCCACAGCGTAACCCTTGAAGCACTACCTATTCGAGAAGATATGGGATTGCTAGCTTCTTACTCTCATTTGTATAGACACACTTTAATTTTTATTTATGAGCGCTACATGGACACACGAGAAAAAAAAATAAGTTGCGAAGGAAAATTACTAGGAACTTAAATCTTAGTGTGTAGATACTTACAGCGGGGACAAAAAAATGAGAGGATTACTCAAGTTTTACGATCTAGCTTGAAAGTAGTAATTAGCTCGAGTACGGGTATAACTATACCTACTCGAATGAAAGGTGAGAGAAAACTTTGATATAGTTGTAAGTCCTTCCGTAACTGAAGGTTTTTATGAGACTGAAGATTATTTTCGGAATTATATGGGAACGTTTTTAACTTTTTAAATAGCTAAGATTGGGGGAACAAGATATATGCACTGAATTTGCAAAATTTGTTAAGTGCCAAGCTCCAAAAGTGTCATTAGGATTTAGAGCAAAAAATACAATTCTCAAGATGACGTTAAGCTTTGAAGGCGTATTGCACTGTTGAATCTCTTTTCGCGTTTTTTTTTCTCTCTCAGCCTCACCTACTGATTGGCTTTAGGGGCATTACGCTATTTAAGATAGCAATCAATCACTGGCAGTTAATGAGGAGGCTGGCCATTAAAAGAGGAGAACTGTGGATGACTCTAGTGGAGTTTGACTCTAGTTGGTTTAGTAATGCTTAGGAATGACCAGCGTTTAGGTTTATGAGCCGTGAGAACTAGTTTACTCTCATGAGATTCCTGGGAGTCACCGTCACTTTCGGGACCAGGCTTTTACTACCAGCAATATTTTTCCTGATTCATTTAAAAAGAAATTTGACTCCCCAAATGGAAAAAAGACTTGCATTTTTTACTAGTGAAAGCAAAAAATGCAGATATATAAAATTACTAACTAGTTGAGGGTTATGATGGCTGTAATTGTAATCTCATAAAAAGTTTAATAAAGTGATAGCTCTTTATCTCATCTGTGGTTTCATTTTACGGCGCATTTAACGGGCCAATATGGACACTAAGGATCACTCATTAGTACCAAAATGCACTTGCTCAACTACAGGGAAATTTTAGAGAATAAGGTGTAAAAAAATTAATAATGATTAAACCATAGCGTGATTCGCATCGTGATGTAGCATGACTCAAAACTATTAAAAACTTTGTCTAAAAGCATTAGCTCGTAATATACAATCAGTTTTCATATCGATTTGCGTGTCATATACAATGTTCTTCTGAAGGATGTAGTCTGTACGTATTTAAGTTTGACCTCGTTTCAGATTCAACACTACATGAAATATTTGAAAAATACAGTAAAATACTAGAATTGATAAGAAAACACTGTAGCAAACCTTCATACAAAATATTTATTTGGTAAATATAAAATATAAATATAAATTCCGGTGGACAAATTCCTTAGTTGTTCTAATCTAATCAGAATCAGACTCTACCATGATTTTGATGGCCTTACACTCAATATATTTATTTTATGTAAGCTATTAAAATGCAAGCGTTAAAATACAAAGATTTTTTTGTACCAAATTAAAAATTGCAACATCACTGTGGCGAGTACACTTTTAGCTTAAAGTTTCATCTAAAGAGAAAAAACTTTATTAACTTTTTTCAAACGAAGCTAATGTAAAAGCATTTATTTCTCATAGCTTCCTCAAAGATTTGTCAATTGTTTTTTACAACGCTTCACTTGTGTAGCTTGCCAAAAACGATAATTGAATGAACACTAAACTTCTATTTTGGCCCGTTTGGTTTTCTTAAAGGGTAGATTGTCTAGATTTAATATCATTTAAATAGCCTGCTTTTAAAATCATAACACACCTAACCCATCAAAAAATTGTTGAGGTGACGGCACCATTATATTACTTAGAAAATATGAAAGAGTTTCTTTACATTTTATTACTCGCTCCAACAGTCCAACTCAGCTCAGAAAAACCGTTTTAGACTAGAGACAAAAGAATAACATTACTATTAATTATTAGTCCGGTTTATGGCTCTCTAAAAAATTTACGGTACATCAGCAAAAAAAACTATAAAGACATGATTCGAAAGTCAAAGATGCATAAAGGGCTTTAGTTAAGGCTCGCTTTTTGTTAAGCTGCTCTCCCCGCACTATAAAAAATGAGATGATTTCAAACGCTGAATGAATTTTTTTTTCTGCAATGAAGTTGATAGATGTGATGTGTGTGTGGTTCATTGTAGAATTTTTGTGGCTATGGCTCCGTATTTCCTTGTCATAGGGTGGCTTCGCTTCATATGGCAATTTAATTAGGAAAGCGTAAGAAAAACTTGTACTTCCTGTACTTAACTAGGCATTGCGACATGCATTGCTTTTAAACGCTTCGTAGGGATTTTACTCTGATTATGAGAAGATCGACAAAAAAGTATCGAATGCTCATCATCATATACGTATATCGATCAATATGTAAAGTAGTATCATCATGAGTTGGTAATATCCAACAGAAAAAAAACCGGATCAATCATGTTTACAAATTTTATTTTAATTTTATTGCTTAGATTGTAAGCTTGGCTCATTTGTTCGGCCAGACAACGAAATTGATTATTATGCTTTCACAGAACAGTTTTTCTACAGTTGGAGGTTCGAGTTGCCGACCGTGAGACCGTGTGGTTCTTGTGCTACCTTATCATCTGGAGTTAAGTAGACTATGCTGGCAATTATGTAGTTAACATGCTTTCACAAATGCTTTGCAATGCATAAATACATATTCGAGTTTTTAATTTTGCATCGTGACTGAAGACTCAAGAATAATTCTAAGAAATCAGCTTGTAAATTTAAGTTGTGGGATTGAGGCAAACTGAGACAATGTGTAAAATTCATAATGTGACTTGATAAAATATCTTTATTCTTTTATGCAAACAAATCAAAACCGCGAAGTGCTTAACGTTTCCGAATTCGGAATTCAAGCAATATCATACTCATTTCAACTATAATTAAAAACTTGAGTTTATCAATTGCTTATTAGATAACAACTATCAAGAATAGGAAGCCAAGCAGGTATTTGAAAAAATGGCAAATGGGTAGTAATATAAGTAAAGGGACAAACATGTTTTAGCCAAATATTTATTTAGATTTTAGATCAATTACATGAATTTGATAATTCAAGTTTAAATTTGCATTGAAATTTTTATATATTTTGTGGATTTAACGTTTACTATACAGTTTGTAACAGATAGTTATCAATACCTAGAAAAAATTATAAGTTATTTAAACAGATACCTAAAGGATAGTTTTGCTTCTTTGAAAATGTATCTTCGAGTTGAAAAATACTAAACTGCCGAAAACGATATGAATCATGTAATTTTCTCCGCTTTCACATAACTACACTTTACTGAATTTTGTACTCCTTAAGAGGTTTCTAGCTAGAACATATTACTGTACTTTCTCTAATTTCCTCCTTCACCTTAAAAATCAAATGCATATTCAATGTACTCCTATTAGTAATTTGGAAACAGTATCTTATTACGAACTTTATTTTCTCGCAAATTCAGTTCTCTACGTACAGCCAAAAATACACTGAAAGAGTTCATTGCGCACACAAGTTTGTTAAGTCAAATAACTCTATCTGCAATTTACCCCGATTTCCCTCGTGAAAATCTCATCGCCTGCGTGTTTCCTCACGCGTTCATTTCGCACTTCTGCGTAACCAACTCTTCTACGTATTTTAAAGTTATAAATAAAATCCACCAAGTACAGACTATATAAACTACAAAGCTAGTTTTAAACAGCATGCGATATTTTTAAAACGTCTCTACAACCTTTATGTCTAGTTAAACATATTATTTTTTTCTAAACTTCTGGCCAATTTAGTCGTGGGACTCTTTCTTGGACGCTCCCTAACAGCAAGAACAACTCTCTCAAGAACCAAACTCTTAAAGTTTTGAAAGATATCGTAACTATTTTGCCAAGTGTACTGTATTATCTTAAGCTTGAATAAAAACAGGGCGACTGCTGATTAGTCAGTTTACATTTGCATGTGCTACATTCCAACAAGAATGTACACGCTACCATGTCTGATTCTCAATTTCTCTAATTTTTCAAACACAAATAAAATGCATTTCAGTTCAGTCGAACATTATTA
>JAANSQ010000968.1:0-17720 GCA_036850885.1 Lepidocyrtinus dapeste | reverse complement strand
AGTAAGTTCATTCACATCCTTCAACAGTTCAGGGTTAATCAGATACATGTGCATTAACTGCTGGATAAATTGCTTGGGAGATGAAGATGTATTACACCAGAAGCCAGAATTCTTGCGTGGCTTTGCTTATCCTCAATAGCCTCCAACATTTAACCAGTTACAACCTGTTTGCTTTATGCAACTTGACTTCCACAAATCTTTTCCACGTTTCCGCCTCCTTCACAGAATTAAGTGGAAAATGTCCGAGGCGTGTGATATATTCCAAATGATTCGAATATACTCTTGAAAATGGATTTGACGTGATCCTCGCGTGATTGCAGCTTCGATTAGAATATAAAAGTACAATCAAGTACAATGTAGTCCTTCCTAATAGTCTACATGGAATAAATTTTGTTGCATGGTTTCCATACATTTTACCAGTTGGAGTCGTCATTATGGAGTGTTTATAGGTTTAAAGCATGTGCCTCTGTATCACTGTGAGATTAGTAAGAAGCATGTGGTCTTAGGTCACACTCAAACTAGTTCCTCATGTGCCATATGTCTTAGAGGAAATCTACTAGCTTTCTTCACGCTATTCTCTAAAGAAATTGAATTTTCGTTTTGCAATTTTACAACCAACCAGTTTTCCACTGAGTCTTTATCTACGGCAGACAATGCGCCCACTTGTGTAGCAAAAGAGAGAGCATGGATTCTAAAAATAAATCATATCCTTTTACTCCATTGGCGTAGCGATTCGAGCATAGCTCGTTGCGAAGTTATCAGGGTGGGAAATAGTTTAACCATGCTATATTAATTTGCTTAAAATGTTCCTCCAATAATATAATAATATAATGCATGAAGGCGGATTTTTTCAAAGTGTTTGTGGGAGTATAGGGTTCCCATATGCCTAATTTTTTGCATTTGTCATCCACTATTTTGCATAATATACACCTGCCTTCTAGAATTCCACTGGTCTTCATAATCTCACTGTAACAATAAATGATAGCGACTGAACACTGAACAAAACAATCTACAAATGTATTCTTGGAGGAAAACTGACGAAAACAAAAAGTGTGTCGTATACTCACCCAACTCCCAACTGTATGGGGGATATGAAGCTTGAGTCATAAAATAGAATGACAATGAAATGTTACATGTGCATGGGGCATTATGACTAGGCTTAAGGAATTGTTCGCGATGGGGCATGCCCTCGTTAGAAAAATAGATTTGGAACAAATAGAGCTTCCAAACTGTATCCCGTTGATCTTTCGTAAAAGTAGCGCAAACTAGTTTCATGTATGATTTATGCTGTCTAAAAGAAATGATAAACTGTCGCTAAAAGTTTGCATCTGTTGTTTGTATCGTGTAAGTACTATATAAAGTTTGGGATCAATTTACAGTAGAAACAGTGTCGGTTTGGGTGTGAAATCTATTTTGCCTTAGAAATTACCTAGTTTCTTTACACCGTTACACTTTCTCAAGCTTCAGATTGATTAATGGACTATCCAAGGCACTTCAAGTGTGCTCTTGCTTACATATCCATATATCCATAATGCAATGTCTAAAAAGAAATGTCAAAGTGCCCAAGTCGCCATATACTGTCAGTGGGAGAGTAGCGAAATGATAAACAAATTACATTCGCATGAAAGGGCGGAATAATGAAAACTTTATGGATCGTTTCTTCTCTCTGTCATGTTTTTCTTGGGAGCCTCCTACATCCTACTGTTGTTGGAGTAGTTGTAGTTTTTGGAGTTGTTGTCCTAGGCTTTATTGGATTTATTCGTATTTTTTAGCGATCAGAATTTCCCAGTATGTGCTTCCGCTAGGTTGAGGCTTGAGAGCTTGGGAGCTTACTAAGAACCCTTGGAACTGTAGTAATGTGTCACTCAGACATACTCCATAAGTCCACACTGCAAATTATAATATTTCACCTGAATCAATTGAACGTAAAAGTACGGAACATTTTTTCCCGTAGCTTTCTGATAGTTTGATGTTAGTCAAAGGGAATGGCTCACACCGCCTGTCAGCCTTTCCCTTTTATCAAAAGGCTTCTCTACAGTATTTATCTTAGAATGAAGGAGGAAATGGACCAATTGTACTTTATACAGTGTAGTTGGCAACCTACCAGGAATGCTGTACAATACATTTCGTCATGTCAAACGAACCATTTTCCCTGTTGAATCATGCACTCACAATCGTACATTGTATTGCTTGCTTTGTATCGGAGACTACACTATCCATTATTTAAACTACATATTTTTACCATTAAACTACCAAAATAGAAAAGGCAGCTCGGCATTAGTCCAATCCTATGTTAGGTCCTTTCTTAGAAATGACTTCATGCATTCGCTATCCTTAAATCTTGGAAAAGAATCAGTTTCATGGCTATTTTAATTTAATTACGTTTTTTATTTTCTGTAACAGGTCCTTGTGGAGGGAAGACTACAGGACAAGCGAGACTCTGCACTTTCTTTGAGAATCTAGGATGGAAAGTATTCCGAGTCCCAGAGGCTGCTACGGTCTTATTGGGGTAAGTTGAACAGACTAGAGAATCTTAAAAGTTGGAGTGAATCCACTGATGCGATCATGTGAATGACCTATTAACAAGACATCAAAACAGAGTTTCTTTAAATGGAAAAAAATAATTATGGGTTTCCGACTACTTCACAACTCAGCCAAAACCAGGACGAGAACATTGCTTTCAGATGCTCATTTAAATAAAGAATGTCGCATTTGAAGCGCAATCCAAATTACCAAGCACACTTCATACTTCATACTTTATTCATAATGGAGGGAAAACTCTGTACGCTCCAGTTCCCCAGTGCATTCATTTCGTACAAGAAGTTTCTAGCAATTTTTTATCAAGATTCAATTACACACCGAGTGGTTCACTCTAAGCTTGTGGAAAAGGTTGGCTTTACACTCTACGTTTATCTCTTGATACTTTTTTCTGAGAAAAAAAATACGAATGATTGTTATTTTATTTTTTTTGTACTCCATACATTTGGAAAGTCTCACGGGAAAAGTCCTTGTGACAGTTTCTATTTATTTTTACGCTAAAAGAAAGACCACACTTTAGCCAAAAGATTCAATTACAATGATAAAGGATTTACAGCGTAAGCGGAGGATTTCGAGTACATCGGAACAAAAACGGATGTTTATTAGGATGACTAATGATGTTCCTAGGATAAGAAAGAGACTAGAAAGTTCATTCACTTGGTGCCATTTTGTCTGCGACGGTAATCCAATCCGTAAGATCCGTATCATAGACCATATCGCGTTACAAACTCCTCTCAAAACTATACAAATTAAAGGCGTAAGTTTAGGATGCGAACTACGGAATAAAATGACAATTCGTTTGGGATGTGTGACAGCGTAACAAATATTTTATTTTCGGACGTTAAAGCGTATATTTTAGGTCCCTTTGTCCCACATTGGAGTGTTGACAAACGCTATTAGTTTTTTTATTAGGTCGCGCTTTACTTTCCTAAAAAGTTAAGCGTAGCGTAGGAACTTTACGACGTGCTTCATTCACGAAATGGAACTGTATAGCTCATTAGTCCTCCAATGTCAATATATTGTTCACTCCGACACTCCAAGCGATTTCCTTTCCTGTCAATTACTATCATTAATTTTTCCCCCGTAGAACTCAGCAGCGTGGGGAGTATACGCGTAGATTTATAATTGGAAAAGATTTTGTGTTTGTGTGTCATGAAAATGGATCAAATTTACTCTTCCTATTTCACCATCACTCAATTAATCTATTTCTTTTGTGTTTTTCAGGGGCGGAATTAAGTTCTCCGAGCTGAGCGAAGAAGAAGGTATTTATTCTTTACACTTTTTAAGCTTCCGCTTAAGCTGTTAACTAGTTTCGAGTTTTTTGTAGTTTCGTAGTTTGATTTTACTAATGTTTTTACAGCTTGATTGAAATTTTCAATTTCACTGAATAAAAAAAAGTTTGGAAGACTCTGAATGATTTGTAAGATTTTTTTTTGACAAAATTCGGGAATTACTCACCGCCAAAACAAATATAAGTGAAATGTAGTCGTAACTTTGTCTTCCCGTCGTAATCCTTCTATGTCCAATATAATTCGAAGCTGTTGAATTTTTTTACCGAAGTAATAAAATGTAAGCCAGGCCTAGTTTTTTAAGCGCATTTCCGTTCCCAATCATTCCTTTGTTGCGTGCATGTTCTTATGGAAATGAAAACAGGACAGAAAACTCATGGCCCTATGGTTTCCCTCTTTGCTTAAGTTCATCAGACTTTTCGGTTAGAATGTTAGAATCCATCTTGGCTCTCAGGTCACGGCCAAGTGCAGAGAATAAACCATGATTTCCTTTCTTTAAAAACTCGAATAAAATAAATTGGATGAAATGTAATGAAACGAGAGACACAGTCGAAATGGAAAATCCAAAAATAAACCAGTACAAAAGATTGGGGCTTTCCCATACCAAAAATGAATGAGAAAGTGTAAAAAGTTGTAAATTTAAGTTACCTTAAGAAATCCCTGACATTCAGTAAGAACTGCGTGGTCTATTCAAAAAAAATAAATTGGAAAGGTGTTGATTCAAAATAGATTTTACAGTTCAATTCACAACTCAAAAATTGAAATTGACGTAATACCGAAAAAATGTAATTCCTCTGTAGACAAGTTTGTATTAGTGAAATTAAAAAATGCTTTGCAATTGACAGCTATAATTTATAAATGTGCCATTAGTGCTTTCCTTTCACGTCTAGTGACATCAGCAGAAGAATGATTTGTTGCTGCCTTCTTTCTATTTTTATCTTTCAAGATTTTCTAATCAGCCATGTCTTGATTTGCTGCTGCGCCTACTATATTTCTATATTTGTCTACAGTTATAGACGTAACGTCTCCCACAAGGAGCAAGAAATATGAATGAATGTATGCTTTTCTCATATTTTTTTGCGAGAAAGTAAAAGCAAAACTTTTCGCTTGAAGTGTATTTCGCGTGCAAATTTTTTTTTCGCTTTTGTCCCCTATCTCGTATAAACATTCACTCAAAATATTGCTTACGATGTAAATTGTGTAGAGTGGTAAACATGTCACTCTTGAGACTCTTGGCTACAATGTTGCGAATGGAGTTTGCCATTTGAATGGAATGAATAGGAAAAAGTTTACTGTGATTTTTGCACAAAAATCTTTCCTTCTTTTTTGGCGTTTGCACTGACTGTGGTAATGTTATTGCTTTGAGTCCTCCGGTAGGGTTTATGATATGGGAAGACCTGCAATTGTCAGTATGACAGTGAGGAAGAGTGGCGTATAAAGCACCTCCAAAACTTGAAACGTATAGTTTAGGGAATAACGGGCTTTAATACTTTAGGACTTTGTACTTGCTTTTATTTCCTACAGGGCTTAATCAAACCTCTAGAGTTTTAGATTCCTCAAAAATGGCAAAATTCACTGGAATACACTAGAAATTCAGCTGCAGTTTGCTTTTTGTTGTCTGGAGAGTGAAAGGCATGGAAGAGGAAAGCATTTGATAACATACTTCCACATCAAATTTCATAGCTCAAGGACGATGTAATGTTTCACGACGGAGATTCTCATGCTTTCCTAGAGCTTAATTTACACTAGAGCCTCATTTCCTGAAATAATGGCTCTTTTGATGAAATTCTAGCCTAACGTGTGGTAAAGACAATGTAGTCTGTAGTCTTCCCTAGTCCTAATTTCATTGGAGGCTGCGAGCCTCACTTTAAATCATTTAGCTCAAGCGTTTCTCTCCGTAAAGAGAGATTTTATGCAAAAACCGAGAAAATATAAAGGGCTCCTAGGATTCTAGGATAGATCAATATTTGCCAGATGTACATGCATTTTTTGCTCCAGATCCTAAATTTAGCTGGAGTGTGTATCCTTTCCTTTGACAAGGAGTTGATGTAGTTGGCCGTAGGCAAACTTTCCAGTGGGAATGGTCTTGGTCTTGTATAGCCTGATCCTTCTCGATCTTCCTTGATCCCACTAGGCTTCGTATACTTTCCCTAGGATTGACTTTCACCACTTTCCTTCATTTTATATAACCTTTGTTGATTTTGGCAGACCAAAAAATTCAAAAATATGCATTGTTTTAAACTATCACTACTTCCCTATTTTAGGGTATTTTTTTATTAAAAAATCTCCATGTATACGTAATACGTAATATTATACACAGACGCACTCTTTGACCTCTTTGACCGCTGTAATACTCTCCAAAACAATATATTATCATTTTACCTTGTAACATGAGTATAATCATGTGATGAATTACCTAATTTCATTCTAAGCTCCAGTTGTCTGGAACGTTGTCCAGGATGTATTCCCTACATGATACGTGATACCTGAACGTAAATAAGTAGGCTGACATGAGAAGGACGCGTACATTATCATAAAAATAATGACGAGTTTATATTAGATCCGTCAATTTAGATTGGATTTCTGTCTGTGTTACTCCCTCCTGATGTGATTCATGTACACGTGGAATGTAAATCAAAAATTTGTTTCGTAATTGTCCTCTGAGGCTATCCAATTTCGACGGAAGGTCTCAGTCTGGCGAAGGAAACTTTGCATGTATTACCGTGGCGTAGGCATATCAGTTTTTACATGCCCTCCCAAAAAAACAAACAGCTTAACTTTTCAAACCGAATTATGCGATATTAGCATATTTTCACAGGAAAAGGAAAAATATTAAAACAAAGTGAAAGTTGTACAGCTACACATACATATTTAATGTAAATTACAGTACAAACGGCGGAAACTATTCCATAACATGCAAATTTCCTTTTTTCCCATAGCCCAAAAGATAATTAGAATTTGGGGGTTTTCTGAGAACCAAATCTAAAAAATATTTACTGATGTATACCTTTCACTCACTCACGTTGATTGTGTCTTGTGTCGATCGTAGTTCATTCTCAAAATTTATGATTGGTTTTATGCTATCTCCCGTTATTCTTCATGGATGAGTTGAGATAAAAGCAAATTGAGTTTGACTCTACTCGAGCTTATAAAGAAGCATAGATTTTTGCACTTGGTTCTCAGCTATAGACGGTGGCAAGTTGACCTCCAAAGGAGAAAAAACATCCGTTAACAAAATAAAATCCTATTATTATTGCTTACTGCATATTCATCCAGAAAGTTTTGCTTACTTGATTGCATTCCATTTCGTGACCATCAACGATCAGGCTACAAAGTTAAATAGAGTTGGCAAACAAATTGCGATTGAAGTTTTGATATAGCCCAATAGTCTTTTGTTTTCATGTTTACCACGAGGACAGAATACACTTTTCCTTACACCCCAATCCCTCCAATTTGTTTTTAGGGGAGGAAGAGCTAAAAAAGTAAAGTTACAAACAACTTACAAGGTAAAGCACAAAAACCGAGACATTTTGTTTTTCGTTAGACCCTGGCATTGCCATTTATGAATCTGAAGTAAGCAGTTTGTCGACCTTGTTTTTCACTTTGAACAAAAACTAGATAAAATTAATACCAGAGTTTATTTGACACATGTTCCGTATTATTTAGGGGTATTCTCATACGAATGTAGCATTGGCGAAATGAAATGTATGAAATTCGGATAAAATGCAGTAAATGACTAGGTCATAATTGGTGACACATGTTACGTATCCTGATTATTTGAGAGAAGTCCTCGCCTTTTTACCATGAACATTTTCTAGGTAAAAAGTGCCCGGTCGTGTGAACCGTTATTTTAAACGATTGTGAAGACAAAGCAAATTAGGTACATTTGATTTTTTTTACTTTGGAGGATTATTTTCAGTTTCAGTCTTAAGCCTCTCTGCCAAAATAATTAATAATTTCCTGGAATTTGGAGGAAGCTTCGTATCGTAAGCTGGAAGAAGTTCCAGAAGATTGATGGAAACGTGTAAAGACCTTGAAATCAGTCTAAAAAAGTTTCCTTAAATCAAGTGCAGTTGCTGAGGAAAGCTAAGAAAATTACTTCGTCGATATTTTTCATATTATGCAAACGCACATCGTAAAATTTAAGCTGTAGCGATTCGACATCATCCAATATTGATGAAGCTATGGTGACATTGGAACAAGCACATTTAGCTTAATCTCATCATTAAGGAAGAATGTATTTCGGCAATGGCTTCAAAACCTACTCCTTCTAGACATTTTGTGAGAATGTTCAACCTACCGTGGTAGGCTTGAGTGACGTTAAATTCAGCGAAAGCTAATGATGACAGTTGGGACGCTGGGAGTTCGTAATACTATGCCATGCTTCCCATGCCTAAATGCCTTTGGGATAAACTATTTGCCGTTTACCAAGGATAATTCCAGAAATTTGCCAAGCTGCTAGCGTAAAAGCGTATTAAAAATTTTCTGGTAAAGTTGGTCCTATACAAAGAACAAAATTTCACATTGTAATATTTGCTCGACTAAAAGTTCAATTTTCACAATTATAAGCTATCAAGCTGTTAAAATCTGTTAACAACGTAGCTGAAAATAGATTTTGAAAGGATTTCAACGTTTAAACTGAATCAAGTGTTTTAGATTAAACCTAATCTGTCCATATTGCCTCAGGGGTAGATTTAAATATTTCAATAGTGATATTTTTCGTAATTAGGATATCAAGGGCTTTCAGGTGAACTATCACAAGCTATATGAAAGTCACATAGAAATATCCTTCACCCGTGACCTATATGATCCAAAAGATTCGCATTTCATCCTTGAAATTCCAAACACTCGTATACGAATTTTCAAACCAACCGTTCAATGTAATCGAGGGCTATGGCAGGAACAGACAGACGGACAGAGCAAAATCAATACTTAGCTTTGCAATCTCAGGTAGGAAATAATTAGTTATTACAAGGGTAGATTGTTTCAAAGCTTTGTTGTACGTTGATTAAGTTGCTTCCAGCTAAAGAACTTTCACCATTCGAGCTAGAGTTCTCAGATGTGAAGTCTCATATTTGCTCCTTGTCCTCAATAAAATGTGAATTTGAAACACACGTGGCACCCACTGTATTTCATTGTCTTACAATTAGATCGAAAAGCTATGGCAAATGAAGAATGCCATGTGAAGTGAAATATTTGCGAAATAATGTGCATATTCATAAAGGGCATGAAGGAAGCATATAGAACAGAGGATGCTGTGTTTGACATTTGACAAGCTATTTAATTTCCGCTATTTCATTGTTTTCTTGGGCAAGCAAATAATTTCATTTCTTTCAACTCCCAAGTAGAAATTAGGCTAAAGGTTTGTGACAAATGAAAGTTACGATTTATTACATCCAGCTGGGAATAGGGAAACAGCAGTTTATGCAGTACAGATATACTGATAGACATTAAATATGCATTAACTATACTGAATAAAAAATGAGATCATGGCGACTGCTGGTAACAAATGGCGTAACCATTTCTCTGAACTGAATGCTATTATGCTATCTACGCTGAAATTCAATTACTGTCCGAACTCTTAACTCTTCCTACTTAACCTCCACATCNCGGACTGACGGACCGTAAAAACGCAATCAAACCTGTATTTAACTGGGTTGACAAAATGGTCTTTAAAAAATGGTTAAATTATAATTTTAATGCAATAATATGTTGCGAACTTTCTAAATCGAAGCTTTCAGAAGCATACTGCCAATCAAAAGACATCCTATGATTTTTAATCAATACATGCAATTTAAATTTTGTAATAAATAGTGGAGCCATAGGCTGCAAATGTAACAAGGATGATACAAGAGCGCAATTTATTAATTGAATTAAATTGTACAGCATGCTCAGCATTTTGCATACCTATGAATTACCTATAGGAAAAGGAAAAGTTTGGCTAAAATAATGCCTTAGTTTTCGTCATGTGTTTTGTATAAAAACTGGAAGTCTGTTAGACTTGACATGGTCGGTCGGTTGCAACACACTCCAAGGGTTTCTTTTCGTTTCGAAAGAAAATCTCGGTGTAAGTGACTTGAGGCGGAAGATTAGAGCAGACATTATTAAATTAAGTGTATTGCATTGTTTCCCTTTAGTACGACAGGAGACTGGAGAGAGTTTTATAATTTGATTATATTTATTTTGACTATAATGACGCAAGCCATCCAGGATGTTTTTATGTAGTCTCGACATGTTGCCTACAAAGATACAGCATTTAAAATATTTGGGGAACGGAGAGTGCACACTGCACAACCTGCAGTCCAGTACTTACTTAATGCAGAGCGCGTGGTAGTAAAAAGAATTTAGGAAATAAATTGATTTATTCTTCTTCAGACTGGTTATTTTTTACATTCCGTCAATTTCATGCGATGGCCATGGTCGGCCTGGTCTCTTGTGATTTCCCCCTGTAACACAATAACCACTCTGTTACAATAAATCTAATCAAAGTACATATTACAGTCTGATGGGGTGTATTGAGACATGATTATGCAATCTAGCTAATGTACCTGCAATTGATCATTGTGCTGGGCGGAGATGCTCCCCAAACCTCAAATTCGATTTTTCCAGAATGCTAGTATTTTAACCATGCTTCCCACGGGAATACAATATCACGTAAAAGATGAGCAAATGCATTGAACTTTGCCCTTGAACCGTGACTTTTTTAATGCTTTTGTAGATTTGCAAGGCTTTTAATAACTGGAATAAATTGTTACGGACTGTTTTACCTGAAGGATTTTCTTGCTTAGTTTTCTTTTCGCTTTTCCTTAAAATAAAAATGTTGCTTGAGTAGGCGTGACTGTGTGTGATTTAGTAAGTTGAGTAAATGCGATTGAGAAAGATATCCGTTCAGTTTTATGTCGTCAATTTGCTCTTGATGGGAGACTCCTTGTGTATGTCGTTAGCGAACGAATCCTTTTCAAAATTATAAAGCTTTCCGGTTCCAAGAGGAGCTCCTAAGGACGATGATGCAAATCGAAAGCGTTTTCTTCCGAATGGCGGAGACTATCGACCGTGATGTCCTAATCATCTGCGACCGTGGGACAATGGATGCATCAGCTTGTAAGACTACATTTTTTTCCTATCAGCACATTCTTAAATTGTACAGTTAGTTTAAACCAGGCAGCACTTTCATTTTAGTACGTAGTGAAATGGAAATCGATGATGCCATGTTGAAAAGTGTATATTTTCTTTACCCACAGTCATCAAGAGGTCCCACTGGGAAGATATTCTGGCTCGGAACAATCTCAACGAGGTTGACATCAGGGATACCAGATACAATCAGATCATTCATATGGTGTCTGCAGCTAATGGCGCTGAGCCGTTTTACACCACTGAAGTAAGTCCCGATGACTTAAGCTTACTCCTTAATTTTCCATGTAATCAGAGAAAATATGCACATTTACATAATTACAAGGTCACACTTGGCATAAGCCAATGTGGCAAGTAGGAAAATATTCTACGCCGAAAATTTAATCCACTTACCTTGTTTCCCTAATCCCTAGACAGTTGCCACTCTACAGACAATCCGACAATACAAGTTTAGCTGAAATAAGTAAAAAGCCATTAGCGGAAAACACTGCTCAGCCAACAGAAAAAATGCTTATAAGAGGCTTAAAACAGTCACACATTGCCCCATAAATACTATTACACTTATAAATTTAGACTGCTTCATCCACAGAATTAAGTTACTAATTACATCTGGGAATAGGAAAAAATGATGATGAAGTCATTGAAAAGTTTCAAATTACGAACAAAATTTTACACTATAAACCACGTACCTTGCCTCGTGAGCCCCATGTCCTTCAACTAATGTAAGTAAAGTAAAAAAAAAACTTGGCATGTAATAATGACGACTAAAGTCCAAAATAAAATGGAAACTGTCCGCCAACTTTTCCCCGCATGGGAAATGAATCCATATGCCTACAATAAATATCTAATGGTGGTAGTGGTAGTCTGGCAAAATCTTTTCATGGATGACGTGCAAATAATATGTTGCTCCAATGGCAATGAAAATATACGTGCAAATTCACAAATGTATATTTATTTTGTAAGAGACGCTTCATTGAGCATTCCTTCTAATCTTGCGTGGCTAAGATAAATGAGAGAAGCTGAGCGTAGAGGAAACTAGGAAGATTTTAAAAACCAAAGGTTTATCTTGTCAAGTGGGATTCTCAATATGCTCTTGAGTTATATTATGAAACTTTGAAAAAATACATCTTGTCTCACGGCCTTTGAGGAAAATGGGAAACAAAGTATGCGTGCAAAACCCATTTGGCTAGCAAATGGGCGTGTGTTGTTAAGAACTATGCAAGTTAATAGTATTCTGTATGCATTCTCACCTATCTTGGAAGCCTGTCAGTCATTTAGAGTTCCAACAATTTTAATGTGATTTTCCTTTGACATTTTTTAGGATCATATATGTCGTTCGGAAGGAATCTCTTTGGCTAGAGATTTGGACAAGAAGGCGGCTCAAGCTTGGGTAGGTCATCCTTACTTCGATGTTGTGGACAACTCTTCAGACTTTGAGGCGAAAGTTTGCCGAATGATCCAGGTAATTATAGATGGAATGAGGTTATGTGAGGGACGTTCATCTTGTGGAGATACGGTCGATCAAGAACTGAGGAAGATGTTTGGAGATGAAGTGGTCGACGTGATTTCTCAAGGGAGAAGTACGCAACCAGTTTCACGTTCAAGTAGCACTAGCGGCAGCGGCATATGCCTCAGCGATAGTGGATACTCTTGCTGGAGTAGTTGCAATAGTGGTGTTGATGGTGCCATGATTAAGTCTACAGACTCTGATCAAGAGTCTTTTGTATTTTCTACGTGCTTGTCTCATTCTTCCTCACAGTTATCCACCTTATCTCTACTTGATGAAAATGACTGTTATGAGCATAACACTGTCCAAAATAGAGATTGCTTCGGGGACCAAAGAAAATACCACGGTGGCATTAAAACTCACCCTATGGAGTGAAACTCCACCTAGATATGAAGAATCGTATTGTTGACATTTGCTATTTTTGATATCTGAATAAGACTATACTTTACAAATAGACTACTTAATCTGGGTTTGTTTGTCAAAGTAAATGTTAGTTTAGCCAATGCAAAACAGTTTAGTACAGCTAATGTAGAAATAGATACGAGCTAATGTAAAAAAAATTATTTGAAATCTGCCGCCCCACATTATCTACTTCAAAGAAGTTTCAAGTCACCCCGCGCCCACTACTAAACGACGCGGCAATATATACTTTTGACATTTGTGTCTATTTTAAATATTTGCTTTCAAACCATTAATGAATAAAAAAATACCTTCATTTATCCTCCCATAAAGTATGACTCCTCCTGGAAATAATTTAATTTATGCTGTTATTCCCTATTAGTTCTAGTGAGAAAGCTTATGCAATGTTAAATAAATTACGAACCTTGCTTACTTTATTTATTCAATTATTTTAATGAAAAACCAAGCGGAAATAAAAGACGACAACGTACTTTCCTGTACGAAACCATTTTTTCTTCGTTTTCATCTGTTTGGTTTCTTTTTATTCCATTTTTTTTCCTGGGTAGGTGATTTATGACTTTAGCATTCTTTTGTAAAATTTCCCAAATCCTTGACAAGCCTACCAGTCGATGGAATCGCGGTTGGAGTAAGATACAACAAGAATCATAGCCAATATCTAAAACCCTGATCGATGTATTTTATCTGTTGTGTAGTGCGTCTGCCAGAAACTTGGAATCGATGCTAAGGACCGTTTGGAAATCAATGCTAAGAAGGTTAAGTTCTTGGTGAAAGGACCTCTACCAGCGAATGACCTGTTTCCCCCAGGCTTTCAGGATTTTACAGTGGTTCATGACTATTTGCAATCGAATGGACCGAAGGTACAAGCTAGATTACGAAAGCGTGGACAAAAGGTACGACACAATTCCATGAAAACTTTACAACCAGAAAGAAGTTAATGATGGTGTTTTGTACTAATTGAAGTTTTCCATCGTAACAGAATTTTTTCAGCTACACGTATACCGTACGTAGGCCAGAGCTGCAGGGTCAGGTTGTCGAGGTGAAGACTACATTGACCCAGAGAGACTACAACAACATGCTTGCTCAAAAGGATCATAACCACGTGACCGTTTATAAAGATCGCCGTTGCTTTCTTTTGAACAATCAGTATTTCCAGTTGGATGTTTACAAGGATCCATGTCATCCAAGGTATAATATTCATTCATTCACACTTGGTGGTGGCAACTCTAGCTAAAAATTTTATGGTGTATTAAATTCTATAAAATTTCTAGATGCAAAGGACTGATTTTGCTGGAGACGTACAGTACACTACACGGCAGTGAACTGTACCAAAGGTTACCAAAATTCCTGAAAATTGTCCGTGAAGCCACTGGTGATCCCAGGTATTCAATGTTCAACCTGTCCTTGAAAGACCGTTGGGTGGATAACAAATACTTCTGCCAGAGCTTGACTGGCACAGGTAATTAAATGAGATACAATACTAATACAATTTAATTCATTATGAATTTCCTTTAGTTCTAATTAAGTTCCAATTCTCTCTAGAATCTGACGCGAACGGCGTAGAGTACACCAAGGGCGAGTTGCAGTTGGCAGAACTGTAAAAAGTTTTTTCTGAAGAATGTTCCAGTCCCATCAAATACCTCACCAGGTCTAACCAGGCGGTATAACCCACCCTAAATAAATTCAAGTTGAACAAAAATGGGGAAAATGTGCAGTATCTTGATAGTCTTCATATTCATATGATATAACCTACATGGAAAAAAAATCACGCATGCTTTCATTTCTCAACGACGTCATAGATTTAAAAAGTGATAGAATTAGTTAAGATGAAGAATCTTCTTAAAACTTGAAATTTTTAGAGTCTTAAAATTCTGGGGAAAAATGAAAGTTTCACGATAATCCATAGTAATTATAGTCTTATACCTATAATAGCGATTTAGAATCAGGCTTCGGAACTATTTGATCTAAAAATTTACACATGGTTTAAACTGGGGCAAAGTAAGAACATGGGATTCGGTAGTTTTCTGTTTTTGGGTAGGTTAAGTTGAATTGATTGTTCGCATGCCCCATTTTATTTAATAATTTACATTAAATGACGTAACGTTCCGAAGCGTGTTCATAATCCAAAGTTGTATAGAATCACGTAAAGTTTCTTCAGATTGTTGAGCAGTAGCAAGCGTTGAAAGTTTAAGGACAAAGGTCCAAATATTACTGTTTTGATGCACTCATTCAAATTATTCGTATATTTTATGCTCAGATCGTAATGACACAAGAGTTCAACAATGCACTTTAGTAGCTCATATAGAAAAAGTTGAAAAATAGATATTTTCAATTATTAGTGCTTAGAGAAACCTATTAATCCTATTATTGAATTATTGAAGCGAAAAAATGTGATGTATACCTGACAATTTTCTTTTCTCGGGGGAGTAAAAAGAATGAGTTGATGTGATTGTTCCCTTTCGTTTAGTTAAGTGATCTGTATGAGTCAGTTTTTTGTTAACTGGAGGAGGTCATTTGAAACAATAATTAACCTAAATACTATACATTTAAGTAATTACCTCATTGAACACAATCTATGCAAAGAATCAATTAGATAAGGTGTACTTCCCAGATTTGTACAATTTAAAAATGTTTTCATTTTTTCCAGTACCATAATGCAACATGAGCAATCCGTACAGACAAATCAACAAGTTGTTGCCCTCTGAGGCTTACCAACTTGACTGTATTATCGTATCAAAGCAGTATAAGTATAAAATATCAGTATAATTACGAGTATAAATGGTAGTTTCAACAGGAATCTTTTAACACTTGACTGAATTCATTCAGGGTTTTTCCTTCCGGTCTACAAGATATCTTTGAAACTGTAAGTGAATTAGTGATTGCGAATTATGAGAGGGGTCTTCTCGAACCCAACTCTATCCTCACTTATCATTTGTGTCTAGGAAAAACTGTACTTTGTCTATATTGTCCTTGTTACGAGACCATGACTGGAGACAAAATGTTGATAAACCAATGAATCGTGAACCAACGAACCTAACGTTTTTTCCCGAGTTTCTTCTCTCTAGCTATTTAAATAATCAAAATCAAATGTTTAATACATACGTGGGTATTTCAAGGATAACACTTCCCATATATTTTCCGTTTTCCTACTTCCGACTAAACCATACTCTTGTCCAACCGAGCCAATGCATTGTTACCTTTCACAAAGGAAATTTTTACTAAATTGTTCAAGAAAACAAAGGAAAGAATGACTGTAACTATGATACTTTATATGGATTGAATGGATGGTCAGAATTTAGTATGGAAGCAATAATAACCTCTAAATAAATAAATACGATATATGTGTTTCCGGAAACTTTCAAACTTAGCAGTTAATTTAGTGTAGAAAATATACCTAAGCTCCATTCGGATTAGCTTTAGTATTGAAGTAAAAACTTGTGAAATCTTGAAATCTTTTGCGTATGTAAAACTTTCTTCGAACTTAACCTTATAGACTTTATAGCTGTAAGAAATATTTGGCAATAAAAATAGGAAGCTTCAGTTTCGTTGACCGGCACACCTGCAGTCATTCCTGAGTCGGTAGCAATATGCTAAAACCAAAGAAATTTTTCCATTTCCCTAATCAAAAAGTTACTGAATGAAGTTGTGTTTGAAGGAACTTAAGTAGTGTTTTCGATAACAGCCTCTGAGGATCGAAACGAAAACAATCCTACTAGACATTAACACAGCGATGAAAGTGTTTGTAAGAGTTGTCATGCTAAAGTGTTATTATTTATACAAAATTTGTATAGTCGTTTCTTAATGCAAATTTGTAAATGAAACGTTGCCGTTAAAAAAAATCATTGAGAGAGGGAAAGTGTAAAACGTTTGTTTGAACTTTATGAGTGCTGCTGGTATGGTAACTGAGAAATGACTTAAGGTTACTTTATAGTGTACCTGTGTTATTATGGTGGCCAAAGCTACAGAATTACCTGAGTGAGAGTCCTTTGGCAAATCACCAGTTTCGCATGAGAGTTTTCCAGTTTATCATGTAGTAATTTGAAAAGATACGCTAAGTGTTTATATGGAGCTTTGCTTCGTGCTTCGTTTTTGAACATTTCTTTTTCTAACGTAATTTCTTTGTTAATACCAGGACAACTTTATTCTGTGTCTAACGCCTTCACAAAAACATCCTTTGAAACGCTGTTAAGCATATATTTGTGTGGACCTTTGAATCTATATGCCAAAGTTTTGTAAACTTTTATTGTTAAATAATATATTATGTAATTTAGTAAATATGAATGTCATGTGTATTCAATTCAAGTTACAAAAATTAATAAACATTACAAAAAAATACCTAATTGTTATGTAACTGAAAGTGCGAAACTAAGTAAGAAGTGATTTTAACTTTTATTCTGTCCGTCGGTCTGTCCTTCAGTATATCTTTGTGCCTATTTGATGCTTTTATTTCATGTACATTATGGCTTTCTTTCATGTCCAGATTCCATTGATACTCTTGTCCAGATCAACTTTATCCAGAAATACCTTAGTATTTACCTCATGTTCATCAGAATTGGGTGCATACCATCCACTTAGCATCATAAGTTTTTTTCATGCAAAATCGAAACTGAAGGAGTAAGTTTTGATATTCATTGTCTGTGTCCCATTTTTCATGTACTGTACCTGACATATATCATTTCCCTATTTCGACCACCTGAATAAAATTTTATTCAGAATTTTCCTTTATGTTTTGTTTTATTCTATAACTTACAGAAACTTGCACTGATTCAATTTGATTTTAGGTGTGTTTGAGAATATCAGCAAGTCAGCAAGACATCTTCCTTATTCTTCCAAAGGAG
>JAANSQ010000967.1:0-17721 GCA_036850885.1 Lepidocyrtinus dapeste | reverse complement strand
AAGTATATTTAGTGTAAACGTCTTGCATGCCGAGCTAAGGCTCAAGCTAAGTTTTTAGAAGGAAATTAAATTATGACATATTTTCCTACTATAGTATAACTGCACCTGTATTTTGTATATAATTGTTCTAATTGTTTCGCTTCTTCTTTCCACTGTCACTTTATCTATTTACCACTGTTTTTTAAACAAACGTTTCTCTTTAAAATTTTACATAGTTAATTGTTCCCTAATGTAAATATTTCTTGTGGTGCTTTCTTTGTGAATGAATTGTTTGGTGTGTGGGGCTTGTGATGTTAATTATGGAGGAAATTTAATTTAAAGCTTAAAATTTTAGATATGATGCTGCTGGAAATACTAAAGGCACGGTAGAGGTGGAGTTGCCACAACCCACTCGTCTCAAATGGGAGATGCCTCAGGAATGCCTTGAAACGATTGAGTACGCTTCCCAGTGTGCTTTGGCCCTGTTGAACGATGTAGACTTGAAGCTGTTAGTCTGTGACGTGTACGGCAAAGGATTTATGAAAACGTGCAAAGTCAGCCCGGATGCTTTTATTCAAATGGCTTTACAGTTAGCCTACTACCGGGTAAATCTTTTTTTAAAGGGACAAATAGACGTATTTAATGAGTTCGAGATATTTATTGACATGGTCATTATGACATTTGGTTTTAGGATGCCGGAAGATTCAATTTGACTTATGAAGCATCAATGACCCGACTATTTAAAGAAGGAAGGACCGAAACTGTACGTCCTTGTTCTTTAGAGTCCTGTGATTTTGTCAAGGCCATGTGTGATGCTACGATTCCTGTAAGTTGAAAACTATATAAACTTCTCATGAAACAATAAAGTTGTGAATAGTAGGATGTTTAGTAGCATATTGTCTTTTCAGAACGATGAAAAGATCACATTGTTGCGAAAGGCTTGTCAACATCATCAAAAAGGATACCAAGATGCGATGGTAGGACGTGGAATTGATCGCCACTTGTTTTGTCTGTATGTCATTTCTAAATACTTGGAAATAGATTCCCCATTCTTGAAGGTAAGGAAACTGAAGATGATGTTAAATATAAAGTGTAAATTGTAACCCACTTCAAATTCGAATTTCCTGTACGTAATTTTCTTCGTAGGAGGTGTTGAGCGAACCCTGGAGACTGTCAACTTCTCAGACACCCCACGGGCAGACTAGTAAACTGGATTTGATTGCACACCCCGACTGCATTTCCGCTGGAGGTGGTTTTGGGCCTGTGGCCGATGACGGTTATGGAGTCTCATACATCATTGCTGGAGAAAACTTGATTTTCTTCCACGTCTCCTCAAAAAAGAGCTCGCCTGAGACTGTAAGAACCCTATCCAAACAAGATAACATTTTATGGGAATATTATTCTGCCAATTATTCACTCCTAATTAACGTTATCATTTCTTCAGGACTCTACCCGATTCGCGGCGAACATCCGAAGAGCTTTGGAGGATATGCGTAGCTTGTTTGAGCAGAAACCTGCTTCAAACGGAGTGTAAACCATCAAGCAAGCACATTTACCTAGAGGAGGCTTCGTGGGTGGAAAAACAATTTATGCAGATTTTCTTGGCGGATCTAGCCTCACACTATAAGTTTCACACTAGCTTAGAGGGAATTAAAGATATTATCGCCTTACAATGTTTCAAGTAATATCAGCGTTTTTGCTAGTGCAGTGCTAAAATTAAGCTGTACATTTTATCGTCGAATTAGTGAATTTTAAAGAGATAAGCGTTTCCATAGGTACTACTAAATTTACAAGTTGTTACTTCCTAGATTCTAGCCGTATGTGTACATGTATACACCTCAGCTTAATACATAGTTGCCTACTTACTGTCAGCGTGTTGCCTTCGTACATCGTTAAAACAAAATCAATCGTGTAAGTGAGATGCAATCTACCTTAGGAGAATGAGAAGGAAAAGAGAATTTAGAAAAGATGTTGCGGGGAAATTGTTAAAGTCTTGTTGGACTTGGGTTAAAGTTGCAGCTGCACAAGTCTGAAGTCAACAAACACGAAACATAATATGAAAGTAGGTTTAACGCTTCGACCAAAATTTTAAGTAATTCAAGCAATTGTTGCATAAATGGTGCGCCCGTCTATTTTACGTGCTAAAAATAAAAATTATTCTAGGCATTTCTGGCAATCAGAATTTACAAGCTTATATTATTTCTTAAATGTTTGAATGTGAACGGAAAATAGTTGTACTGATAGTTTAAGTAATGCAGTAATAAGTTAACTATACAAAATTTCTAAGTAGTTTTACGAAATATCAATAAATGTTCATATTTAAATGCTTACACTGCAGAGTTTAATTTCTGTTTAAGAGTAGGAAAAAAATTATCGTGAATGTGAAAATGAAACCTTGAAATTGATTCAAATAAATACACGAAATACTTATCGTTTTCTAGAAAAAAATTTACAGTATTTTATGCATTTTTGTTATTTGCATTGGATGATAAGTTGAAAAGATAATTGTGCTCACGTCATTCCTCATAATTAAAATATGTGTGTGCATCATAATCTAATCTTTTCCATCGCGCCGGGTTCAATCAGGGATAGGTCATAAAAGGGTCATATTATAGTTGATCTGTGAGACGTTTTACATCTTCTTATGGCCTATGCCATGGAATAAAACATGCTTGTTTTTACTAAACGACTATTTTTATGCTGATAAATTACTTTGATAACTAAGAAATACGCATAGCGCAGCTTTAATAGAACAAGATGCACATAAACAAGGTCGTAGGGTGGGCTGCGTCATTACGTAAAAAACTTGATTAAGACGTCCTGTGTCAATGAATAAATATCGAAACGTTTGAGAATTGTGTACTTGTGCTTCAATGGGTTTTTTGAGTTTTTCATCGGATGAAAGTCATTTTAATCAAATAGGTATTTATTTATTAAGATTAGAGAAAGTAATAAAACAAGCGATGTCTAGGCCATCCAGGAATTTCCCTGTGGAATTTGCTTTGCAGAATTTTTGCTTAAATTCCTTTATTCCTCTATGCAACCATTTTAGAAATACTGAAAAGCATGGGAAAGCTTAATCTGTTGAGAAAAATTGTGGTTGGGTTGGAATTCGGGGAAATCATTTTATAAAAAAAATACCAAGCCCTTTGATATGGATATGGCATTCAAGAAGAAGCAAAATGGGTTTGTGATAAATGGGTAAAGTATGTAAAAAAAATTCAATAGTTTTTTCCAATTAAGTTTTGAACAGTGAAAACAAAAGAGCGTCATGAGAGGCCATAATTCTGCCTGGAAATTTCCTCCAAATGTTTCCAGTCAGCAAGGAAGAGAAGCATCAAATAAATGAATGAATGAATGGCTCCAGAATGAATAAATAGAAATATTTGGCAGAAAGATTAATTAATATTGTAAAAGTTTAACTACGATAATTATCGTAAAATTAAAATACATTAGAAATCAGATTATATCTCTCTAAACTTTAGATTCTAAAGGATAGGTCTAGGGCGGAAAATATACTCTATTCTTTGAGTTCCACATCAACAATTATCGGAAGTGTAACGGAATCGCTTTTCTATTCATTAGCATTTCATTTCTTTCAAGTAAAAAATCTTAGTCGGAGTATGCAATGATGAATAAGTTGATAGGACGATCATAAGTAGTAGTGGTGGTGCTGATGATGACGCGATGATGGTCTCCTGCAGCTGTACCTTTTTTTAACACGTGTCACGACTTTTTTTCTCTGGGTAGATAGATGCTTTATGCAAAATATTTTTAGTTTGTTTGTTGCTGCTGTTACGACCACCACAAGTAGTACTCTGCCTCTGCCTGCTTTGTTGAGATTACCGAGATACCAAGATATAGAAGTAAAATTGGAGACAACGAAAAGTAGAGAAGCTTTCTGCTTTTTTCATGCATAAATGTCCGAGATGTTTGTTGCTTAGGGTTGTTGCTTTACACAAATCTCTTTTTGTTCGAAATGAGATTTCTTCATTCTTTTGCTGTATTTGGTGTTTCATTGTAATAAAACCAATAATGAATGCATTTTATTTTGGTGGACTAGGTACTTATTTTGGGTGTCTAACAATTCAGAAGGGTCCAGGTCATATTGACTGAAAAAGATGTAAAGATACTGTGCACACTCCTGTATAAAATCTAAGGCAAAAAGGTAGATTTGAGCAAGGACTGAAAGAAAAAAAGCCAATGACTTACGACCGTTTTTGAGGTTTTCGTATGATCCTTTTTATGTACGTAACGAAATTGAATTGACAATCCCAGAAAAAATTTCTTCTAGGACAATAAATGTTGGGCAATAAATTTCATCCGTTTGGAAAAAACGGAGTCTCCAATCGCTCACAGGAAGTTGTGGGGAGACTCATTGAGAAGTATGCATCACTTTTTATGATGCTACATGTAAAAATCTAACAGATCAACGGATGTAGTTGTAGACTATACTTACAATTAAACTGTAATGTTTATTGATGCTGATTCAACTAGTATAAACAACACCAATTACATTAAAGCTTCAATCGATGGAAGGAAAGTCATTCCCATCTAAATTTTATTGGAGCCAATCAAACGCCTTGATTACTTTGTAGCTTAAATCCAATCCGCAATCCGTTTCGTTACACGCGGCGCAACCAGAATAAATCTAGGTAATATAGAGCCGCAAATATTTGCACATATAAAGGTGTTTGCCCCCGAAACCCCGCAATTGCTGATTGGTCATATAGATAAATATTTTATGTACCATTGGCATTAAACAATCAGTAGTCAAGGAATAATTTGCCGGCATCATTATATTTAGCTGTAAATGTCTATAGTAAAAAGTTAAGTCAACTCAAAGTAGTCAAAGTCATTAAATGCGCAATTTTCCAAGCGTATCGATGAAATTATATACTTAAAAATGTCGTGAAAGTCTCTGTTCCAAAGAAATTGGTAAGCGCATAGAAAAAGCCCTGCTTGCAACAAATTAAGAATAAAATTATGAAGAAGCTGTTAAAATAAATAATGGTTTAGCTTGGGTTTGGAGGGAATTTTACATTCTCCTATAGACGACATTCTAGAATCCATTTTACATTATCTACAGTTTACATGTTAACTTGGTCTTACCAAAGTAAATATTTTAGGTCCCTGGATATTGTACATGAACAAAGCTAATAGATCTGGCTTATATCCCACACTCATTTTCCTGATTTTATCCTACCTCATCGTTTCTTTAAAGTATTCAATAGTTTCCTTGTAGACTTGCTACTGCGTAAACAAAGTACAAGCTAGTATAAGCTAGATACTCACTTCAATTCGAATTCAAATGTTTTGCATAATGTGAACAAGATGAGATGAGTGTTGTCAAGAAAGAAAAATGGTTTTTGTATTGTTTCATGTTGAATGATCACGTAACGACGTAACCCCAGCTCGATTTCCATTCCATTGAGTCTTGAAACGTCTTGACAAAAATATTTTTGCTAAAATGAAAGGTCTGAAAACGGAGCCATTCGTCATGAAAGATTTCTTAGATCTCAGAGAAAAATCTGTCTGAAAAAGTGTACGATATGAATGCATCGGCTCAAAACTCATGTACCCGTGGAATTATTTAGAATGAATCTGACAACATTAATACATTCGACCTTTCTACTGCACTTTGTCATTTTCGGTATATATTTCATCAATTCATTGAAATTTCTCTATTGATCGTAGTTCCAATAGAGACATCTAAGAATTTAAATTACTTCCGAAACTGCGAATTCTTCTCATAGTCTGTACAAACCGTAATCCATCTTTATTCGAGAACAGCAATTATTTGAGAAAAATAAGTTAAGTAATTCGTTTCCTGTTGCTTCTCTCGATACTTTAGTGTCTAAGGAGGAATGTGAGACGATATCTAATTTACGTAAGCATATTTCCTCCGTATATGACGCGCGCATGTAAAGTGCAGCACATGGATATTAACTAGACTAATGACAACTTTTTAAAAAAACTGTACCACGGTACAGATGGCAATTGTGAAGGAATGTCGAAAGCACAAATTTCAACCTCGGAATCAAGGCTGATGAATAAAGGTAGATAAGGAAGTATGCCTACAAGAGATTCAAATCTGTAGAGAAAACAATGATTCATATAAAAAGAACAACCCCTATAAATTCAATGATTTTACTAGAATTCGTCCTTATTCCTGTAATAAAAATATCTTGTGCGTTGAGCGTCATTTCAACTCGCAAGCAATTAAAAACAGTGTAGTTTGAGCTTCCGTAATTAGGTATCATTTAAAATTAATGAAACACGGAACATTTCCACGTGTAACTTTTTATGTTTTCTGACAAAGCTAACTATTCTCATTGATTATTTTATAGTAAATTTCGGTAATAAAGTTCGAATAATATAATTCAACTGTCACAAAAGGATAAAATCAATGAGGCTGTTGACACTAATGCTTTATGCCAAACTCCCTTTTCGCAGTTGTCGCCGCTTATTTGATCATCAATTATTACAGATTATAATTTGACAAAAACAAACATTTCCATAGAATATCTAATTAGCTTAGAAGGATTTCTAACTTTACCAAAAAAGGGAATGACCAGCAAATATTTGTATCTGGATGAGCTAAACCACACATCAAACTGCTTTTGTTTAAGTGAAATTGGAATAGGTAAAAGTAGACGGAGAGCAAGAACATCCACCAACCACAATAATACTAGGTATTGAGTATTGACAAGGTCAACCAATATCAAATGTAGTAGGTACTAATGTAGTGGTTGTGCAATAAAATCAGTAATACAGCCCACGTTATGTAAATTATTATACGTTTGCAGTTTGCTGATACTAGTTCGCATTTTCATGTGAAATATTGCTTCCTAGCTAATTGTATTTTAAAAAAAGCTTCGTTCCATAAAATAATTTCCAGCTTTTTCGTTTCAACTTAAAATAGTTTATTTTTAAGAAAAAAGACTGTTTTCCGGTAGCTTAGTTCAGTCATGTTATCATTATAACTGGCTTCATTATTAATTCCTACTATTTAGCTCAAATCGTTCAAGTCTAAAGTTTGGTTTTGCTTGTTTTCCTTTTATACTTATGTTTGAGTATTAGTATTATTATGACAATCAAACTACCTGAATTATTTTACTACTTAAGCTCTCCGATAATTTTCAAAAGCCTAATCGTGGCGCATGGACAGGTTACATAGAAATCTGAAGGACATTTTACCTTCATCATTGTAGTTGTTTTCTGGCTGACATGTATGCATAAATTGATTTGCAAAATGGTCTTTTTTCTGGCTTTTCTTTACGCCCTTCTCACCTCTTAAACTCGGCCACCTGAGCTAAACTTTGTAAATTTTATAACTACCTGAATTATTTTACTACTTAAGCTCTCCGATAATTTTCAAAAGCCTAAACGTGTCGCATGGACAGGTTACATAGAAATCTGAATGACATTTCACCTTCATCATTGCAGTTGTTTGCTGGCTGACATGTATGCATAAATTGATTTGCAAAATGGTAGATCTTTTCTGGCTTTTCTCTACGCCCTTCTCACCTCTTAAACTCGGCCACCTGAGCTAAACTTTGTAAATTTTAAGCATTATTTTACAGAATAGTTTCTTTAAACCCCGCCAACCTGGAAAAATGTAAATATTAATTTGTCTGACGTTCTGACTGGAACCTCTTTCTCTTCTTAAAATTGTCAGTTTGAAACGTATACATCCCCTGGAGGCTAAATGACACTTGAGGGAATGACAGTGATGTAAATATGCTCATTTTTCTTACACCAGACGTGGCTTCCCCTCCAGATAATTCTGGAACTGGAAAAAACGTTTAGAGAATTAAGGGGAGCTTTATTCAATACTACATGACAGACTCATTTTGGACTGGAAATACAAATGGAATTATTATGCAGTTGTGAATAATGTGGATGTACCTCACAACACCTCACCTTGCCTTACCTTTCCAGCTAGCTATTTTGTTTGTATGGACATTTACCTACTTATGCGAAATAAAAAAAACAGAAGCAGCATTATTATCAAGGTTACAGCATTGCAGTACATTATCCTCCTGCGTCCATGTCTGACATTCCCATTACACAATCTAGACTAAGACGTCCGTCTATTAATAATGGAAGGAAGTGAAAATAAATTTACCAGTGTTTTCTTACCAAGTAATGGCGCTAATCGAAGAATTTTCTCGAAAAACCCTCCCTGCTTCACGTATTCAATTGTAAATTCTCTTTATTCTAAACAATGCTAGTGTCAAGTTTTCTTATTTTCAATTTAAAACAAAATCCAGCTGAAATTATCTGTAGACTAAAATAATATACGAATTAGGTTTGCATAGAAATGGTAAATTGTTTTGTTCCTCCGTATTTACAACAATGAAATCTTGCAAGAAAGCCCCCCAAAATCATTCTGTACCATCAGTCTGTAGTTTGTACAGTAAAATTTCCCATAAAGTCCGAATGGTCCATTTTGCAATCTTTAAATACATTTAATGAAATCAGTATAACTCTCAGGTAAAACAAAAGGTTTTCTCTTTTTTTGAATCGCCATGATTATCATTTTATCACATACTAACATAGCACAAAGGAACTCATGTACCTTGTCTCGTTCACAAATTAGCATTAAATATTAATCTCTAAAACATATTTACCAAATGCTATTCACATTCAGGCATAGAAAGATGTACTTAACATGAATTATTGTTCTTTATGTAGCATTTGTATATTTCATTCCTTCTTTGTATCCACGCTTCTCCAATGGAAAACTAAGAAGCTGAATCATTGAGTAAAATTGCAGCTTTCATACAGTGTAAAATACCTATCCAAGAATTCGCCAATTTATTCAGTAAGTAAGGTATACTTCTGAAATGATTTTCGAGCGAAATGAGGATTTACCTGAGTTTGCTCGTCCTCTCATCGTAATACATTTTGCATGTGGCTCTGCCAGTCTGCCACTAGTGCACCCAATTCTTTGATTGTATTCATACAAATTCGATGAGAAGTGAGGTACTCAACATACAGTCGGCCATTATGATACGCTGTCGCTCCTGACCAAGATTAATCGCATTTGCACTCTAAGCTTTCAATTCGATTTAATAGTGTTCATCTATAAAATTCCGAATTGCATTTGCAAGTAGCTTTCATTACACTCAAATGTATTCGATTCAATGTATCTAGAGATGTGGAGGATATGTGAAGGATCAACTTGACCGCTCTTCATCAAATCTCAATTTCAAAATGTATGATTTTTTACTGCATGTGCTTAACATTTAAAGTGGGTTGCTATGTGTGTAATCATCAACATCATACAAAATACGAAACTTGCCGTGTTCGCTGTAAGTGAGCAGAGTTACATTTGGCGATGCTTCTTCAGCCAGATTTTTTTCCCCATGAGATTGTATTTTTGCATTAATATTTTTATTATCGTTTAAATAAAAACGTGTTGTTCGTTGTTCTTGCGTACAGACTCATATTTATGTATTGAACAACTCCACTCATATTTACAAAGGGATTGAGCATTTTATATCAGCCAATACAAATATTATGGCTATTTTGGGTAGGAAAGAAGAGTAATTTTGCCCTTTGCTTTGTGATCAATAGAAGCATTCATGTTATCATCACTATCACCATAAATATATCGTTTACTTCAGAGGCTCTAGGCTCTCTGTCTCTGGTCCCAAGTACTTTTGGTGTTGCATGACGTGTGAGGAGTAGGTCAGAACATAGTAAATTGATTTGATTGCCAGCTAGGCCTTGTCTAAAGTATTGACACTAGAAATGAAATACAAAAAGCTATGAAGCCAAAGCCAGCCTAGAAACACATAATGCAACGCATTTCGTTGAGGAAAAGGGTTTCTTTCTATCTTTCTCCATTCAATTGGATCGTCTCAAGATATTATTATTATGCGGAAGGCATGCAACCTACTAGTATGTATACATACTTTGAAGCTTGTTTTCCTGGGCAAAGCGATAAAGAAATGGTAAAAGCTTACATACCTCCACATCTTTCTATGGGGAAACCAAACGGAAGGAAAGAAAATGTAAGATAACTAGCTGTAAAGAAGTAGGTAGGTTAAGCGACAAGTATGTGTGTGTGGAAATTGGTTTTGGTGGAAATGAAAGGCATGGTGGCATACAAATTCAAGGCAGGCTGCCTCTAGGCTCTAAAGTAAGTGAGTAGAGTTTGTTGTCTAAAGTAAAAGTCCTCTCATCTGCAAAGTGCCAACGAGCCAAGCGAGATAATAAATTTTTATAGAAATGGACTGAAACCAGATAGAAACATTTCTCGATCTCTCTCGATACGAGTGAACCAAAGGGAAAAAAATATTGCCCGAAGCACAAATACTTACTAGTATTACTTGGTTCGTTGCAGTAGTTAATGTTGGCGTTGTATCATACATCACTATAAATAAATCTATGTAGCTTCCTACCATGTCTACAAAGTCTACAGAATTCATGTGGATGCACACATAAGCAATACTTTCATCTAAATTGGGTAAATTCTATGGCTTACTTTTATAAGCAGGATTAATTTGATATGTGAGGATAAAAGAACGACCCTTGATGCCACATTGGAATATGCTGTGTGTGTGAGCATTCTTTGCTGAGAATAAGAATACTACAATGTTCTCCTGCTGTCTGTCCGACTGGTTTTTATCTAGAGAAGTTATTCAGTGAAACATAAGGAGGGGAATCTCGGTTGGAAATTTCTAAAAAATATGCACTGAAAGTCAAATGGTTTATAAATTTTACTGATGGCCTTGAAAGATTTCATTGAATTTTCCTCACTTCTATTAATCTGTAGTAGGAAATTGATGTATAAGGAAATTGAGCAGGGGGAATATGTACGAAATTTCTAAAAGATTTCATAATCATCATTTCATTAAAAATTTTCAGCTATTTTTTCTAACAAATTGTTAAAGGATTAAAGGATACAAACATTAACTTTTTTCGCCTTTCATCTCAAACGCTTCCCTAGTGAAACTAACACCAGCCCTGGCTGATCTAACTACATCATTTCGAATACCACTTTACTAAAAAAAGCACAACTTGTTTTTTACTGTCAATACCACTGTAACAACAAAGTGGTGGTATGCGTATGGTATAAACTAGAATAAAAAAAACCTCCCCAAGAACGTCATAAAGCTCCCTCCTCATCTCGCGTTCTCAGTCGCCGTGTTCCTAATCCTCATATGAGCACACTTCCCTGTTAGTAGTATCTAAGGCTAGTAACTTGGCTTTACCAAAGTCTACGCGTAAATTGGCAATGGAGGGAGCGAATGAGCAGAGCAGAAGCACCTCTGCACAGACTTTTACGTTTCTCTTATACATTGTATAACATTTTGAATTGAAATTCAGCGTCTATGCATTTGTTCTCTATTCTTCCCATTTTGTTCTGCTTAAAATTGAGTCTACAACTTTTGCTATTGTGGAGGGTCTTTTATTCTCAGGAAATTACCCTAAAAGAAACACAATCTACTCGAGGAGGGCTCTATAAATGCAGAGAATAAATAAGTTACCTATACTTTACCGAATTATCAACTCTAGTCTTGGAGTTCTCGAATAAATCTCAAATTATAGAAATAATGTACACAGGGAAAGCTACAACGGAAGCATATATTGGAGAGACCGACAAACACAGACTCCTCCAACAAGCTATTCTTTGCCTTGAATCCGCTGTTTCATTTAAATAAGACGTTTCGAGATGTGAGCAAAGTGTACACATTTCAAACACTTTGTAGGTAAACTTTAATGCTAAATAGGAAGCATCTATATGTAGTCAAATTGTGTTAATTTAGTTTGGTGGTGGTGGAGCAGGCTGCTGCAGAGACAAAGTACCTAAAAACGAGATAAGCTTATTATTATTATTACTTGGCCACACACATCCACCTAAATTGGTTTCCTTTTTGAAAGAGAGATCTATGCACATGAATGCGTTACAATGCTAAAGTCGATTTGTTCATCGCTTGCTTTTGCTAACTGCGTGGCTCTCTTTCTCCCACCTCATATGAACACGGGGAAAACTTTTTTTTTTCATTTATTTTCGCTCGTTTCTGTCAAGAATATGCACATGCTTTATTACTAACAGACGTATTTCCTTTTAGTTCGTATGTAACCAACTAAACATCCATTTGTGGAGATCTTCATCGCCGTCTCATAAGAGCAAATTCTATTGTTTATGCAAGGAACGAACACAACGGGAAAAAATTCGTCTTGCTTTTAACTTTTAATTACTACAACAAAATCATATAAATACAACCTGATTTGTTTAAGAAAAAAAATGTGTTTCGCGTTGATACTCGTGCACAATCTTATTTAGAGGCTACAAGTTTCGAAATGGACGTGTACCCCATACAATCTACTTTGCTTATCTCATTCGCTATAGAGAAGATTGTTTCACGTAAATCCCTCTCTGTATGCTTCATCTCCGTTTTTTCTAACTTGACCAGCCTGACTTGTGTGTTGTGAACGAAGCACAAGACCCAAGAAAACAACTTAATGTTATGTATGTATCAAGGGTTTGCTATTGCATATTTGATATGATGAGAGATCTTTTTTTATGTTACCTTTTCGCTTCATACTTGAACATTTTCTCTATTCATATAATACAAATAAAAATGGCACAAAGGGAATACAAAATCGTTTCATTTCTTCGCTCTCCTTAATGTAGTAATAGTGTGCAAGTCGCAACCACTGGTGAACTTACTGGGATGCATACAAATGTAGAGAAAAAGTACTACACTTTTTGCTAGAGCGCTCTCCACAATCCACACGTAATATGAATGTAGTATTTTTTCATACATTTTTTTGTAACAATCAATGAAAAAAAAGAGAACACTGTAGACTTCTCTCTGAAAACGTGATGTATGCACAGTAACGTTATTTCAACAAAGTATATAATTCGCTTCCCCCCACCACCAAAGGCAAGTCCATATTATAAAAGAGCAAAACCCAAAAAGTGAATATTTCGAGAAAAAAAAGTATTATAGTGGACTCCCCATATACATTGTACACGAAAAGGGATTTTGTTAGATTGGAGGACAACGTAACGACGGAAAGCGAAGACGAGAGAGAAGAAAAAGATATGGGAACACTTTGGTTGGGGCAATGGCTATGATGGCAGCCAGCTAGAAAGAGATAGAAGAACAGCTAGAACAAACTCTTAAAAAACATTAACAACTACGCTACGGAGCATCAACAACAACCACCATCATCATTCACCAATTTTTTTCTGCAACCTATACTACTACTTTAAAATTAATAAATAGTAAAATAAAAGAATAAAATACGACAAGTTACTCTAATAATTACAATTTGTAACTACGATATAAAGGCAAAAGAGAGTAAATCTACTATTTACTACATAGATTTGGTCCTACTGCTACACACACGCTATTCTTTATTACTCTGCAGTCTACACACAAAAACAATTGATATCACAACTACTTCTGCTCTAGGAGAGAAAGAGAGAGAAAAAATTGTTGCGACGACTACAGCGTAATTTTTTGTTTCAAATAAGTACTACTAATTAATCTCGTCTTTACTGCTCCTCATTTCTAAGAACAAATTTTTCTAAAGAGTAAAGTGTAGTAGCAGCCAGGCAACATTCATTTAATTTTAGAGCAAAGTACGAATACCTAATTAACTTTATTTACTAAACCATAGATAGTTTTGGACGGGGAGGAGAAGGTGAACAGGAGAAAATAAAAAAAAATAAAAACAGGAAAAGGGGAACTTTCGCAACTCACTGTGATATTTACGAAAAGTCATACGAGAAAAAGGACTCTTAAAAATTGAACACTGAAAAAAAAGTTACACGTTGAGAAAACGGTTTTGTTGTTTTTTTTAAAAGAAAGTTATTAGTATAAAGCTACCAACTTTCTAAATGGGAAACTGTTCGTGTCCCATTAAACTCGTCGAGAATACTAACGGTGAAAACTAGGAAAATCTTGATACAATTATACGTAATATGTGTACGGCAACCTTACATCCAATAAACTTTCCGGCGGTTAGACTTAGTACTATTGATAATAACGATATGTCGTTACAGTTACTGTTCCACGACGAGTGTATTTCGAAAGCATAATCAAGCAAAATTTAGTGATCTTTGTAGCTCTAGACGTTTTTCAAGACTTTCTTCGGCAGAATATTATGCCAATTTTTATCCTCTTCCTATTTTCTCCTTGAGACTTGAAGAAAATTTACCTACAATTTCTTTCTGCTTCGTGTGAATCCCTTGGTACTTGTCAAGATTAACATCATCAATAATAATCGTTTCTGGGTGAGTGTAAATCTTGACGGTTGTTTTTGTAGAAACAATATAGTTTAGTGATTATTTATTTGGTTATATTTTTCAGAGTGCTTTTTCATCCGTTAAAAGCTAACACTCGGGTTAGCAGAGAATAGAAAGCAACTCATACTTCTTAGGAAATTAATGAAGCAACGCAATTTCGGAATCTAGATCACGTTGTCTAGGAGATAATGACAATACAAGCATCAGCAGCCACACTTGAGCAACGCTATTTTCATTATCTACTGTCCTAGTTGTACTGATTGTGTCAACCTGTGAAATTATCATTGAAAATATCTACAATATCCGTTAACTTATAGACATTTACGGTTAGGGAAAACGATCCATAAAATAATTTCAATAATAATACTACGCATGAAAGACTTTTTTCTATTCTTACATGTTCAAACGTGAAAATAATATTTTTAAGCGAGAGCAACAGAGAAAACCATATTCGTTAAGCAATAGCAGCATCAAGGAAAAACTCCACTCTTTTCGTCTGTCCTACATTCATCATCAATACCGTTTACAAATACGTTTAATTGAACGGAGACTTTATACACAACGTTGGCTGGAGGAAAAACCGGTGGTCGCTTAACTAAGATTCTTATTGATGCCTCAACAACTGAACGTCAAGTATCAAAGCAACTTTAAAGGACTTCAGTTCCAAGCGACTTGTCAAAGTCAAAACGGCGTCAAGGTTACCTCATCTCGTTCGCTCAGCTCAGCTCAGTAAGAAAAAAAATACCACACGGTGCCCTTAGCAAGCGTTTCAACAGCACTTTTTCTCCGGACCGAAGCATAATCAAGAAAGAAGTAAAACATTACTTTCTCACCAAAACAGAATCTATCCAGCCTGTCTAGTTCAACCAGAACGCTGACGAAGGCTTGAAGGGATCTATGTAGAGCAAACGTATTTTTTTGGTTCAGGTCAAGAAGACGTACTTTTAAGACTGTTCGTATCGTCAGTTTTCCACGAGTAACAAAACAACAAAAAGGCTTTTTTTTGTGCAACACCTTAATTCTTAGGAAGAACATTTATAGCAAAATTTACAACTTAGAATAAACCATAAGTCCAAAGCAAATTTAAATTAACTTGTTCCTGGAGGGCCTTTGAGTATGTAAAACGGAGAAATTGTTTTTTTCCTGATATTATACACTCTTGAAACTTTAAAGAGAGTTGAAGAGTTTACCTATACCAATTTAAAAAAAAGATCAAGCTTTATTGCATAAAACGTAGAGTTCTCATTTTTTCTCATTAAACGAATATTATTATTTGTTTGCTTGAATTTAGTGAAAAAAGCCAATCTCGAATGTACTAAAAATACCGTAAATTCTAGAGAGATAAATATATCGTACCAAAATATTTTTAGTTTTGAGAGAAGAGGCAAATTTATGAATAGATTACACTATAGCAACTAGATACAGAACTACAAATAGTTTTTAGAGGAAACGTATTATGCAAATTACAAACGCCTAAGGAAACAGAAAGATAAACCAACCACTGAAAACCTTACCTCTCGCCTGAACTAGGGAAAACCGTGTATTTCAAGGATTATTCCGTAATAAGTAATATACGACTACTGTAATGAAATGAAAGTAATACGAATTTTTATTTGAAATTAGACTGAAAAAAAACATACAAGTTTTAAAAAAGTATTCATTCAAGCCAAAGTGAACAAGTGAAGTGCAAAGCGCCTAGCTAATCACAACTACTCCTACTGAACTCTTAAGAAAGAAGTAATCATTGAGTAATTATTAAATAACTAATTAATAATTAAACCTTAGTTCGAATTTTGCTACACGCACTAAGCTTAACCCGGTATTATTAGCAATCTTCTTTTGCGTGACTTATGCAAACAAAAAAAGGAACAGAAAAAAAGAAAAACTTTGAGTTGGTTTGCGTTTTGGTTTGTCCCGCTAATTTTGAAATTCGCGCGTAGCTCGGAAATCACGTGAGACTTGAAGCCTAAGCCAGATCAACTATAAAAAGACGAAAAATCTCAAGGAGAGTGTGCAAACCTACTACATACACTTACGGAGAAGCATAAAAGTAAAACTGTCGATATTTTTTGTAAGGGTGGGAAACCAAGACATTTGACTCAGAAAAAGTATAGTGGCCTTTGATTTTACTAGTGCGAATTGAAAACAGTTGTTCCAACGACCGAAAGTAATTGTAAAGACTCACGAAGTACTATGGCCAGCTGGAATGTAGGTGTAGGACCTAGTCGGCTCAATGGGGTTGATAACAACGGCCTTCTTGACCTCAAGGCTTTGCTCAACCAAGCGATTGGCGGTGGGATAGGAAGTTCTTTAGGAGGTGGTCTGAATGCCGCTGTGGGCTCTGGTTCGAGTCGAGGATGTTTACCACGCATTGGTGGAGGTGCTTCTTCGGGATTTGGGAATCCTGGAGGAATCATAGATAGCGGGCTTAGCTCCTCTTTTGGAAATGGCACGGGATCCGTTTCCAGCAGTTCTAATGGGTCCGCCTTCTTCGATCCCTTTGCGAGCATGTCAACTTTTGGGTTTTTCAACCCAAAGGATCCGTCAAACAATAGCATGCAAATGGGAAGTTCGTCTGGAGGGGGGATGGGAGGGAGTGGTGGTGGGAGTTCTTCCACCAATCACCATCTTAACTCTGGAATTACTACGCATCCTGGAATGGTGAGAAATGGCCAGTCCAAATCACCAACATCTTATCACTCAGGAAGCTCACATAACTCCCACTCTCCCGCTTTCCCAACATCACATTCACCAACGTTCTTTGGAGGAGGCTCTTCCAACCACCAGAGCAACCATTTTACCTCCTCTTCAAACAACTTTTCGTCGTCATCTTCGAAATTCCCCATCAGCACATTTTGTATTGATGACACGCTCTCGGTAAGGGAAAAATCATTCTTTGATCACTTCTTCTTACATATTCTCTCGGTAGACTTCTTCTAGCTGCTCGCCACACTTTTCTTAATTTGCTTTCCTCCATTTACTAATTTATCTTGACAACTCTCTGATACCAAAAGAAACAATAAGTGTTAGTAGGGAAAATGAGGACTATTCAAATTCGCAAATTATTCCTAAACTGTATAAATGTACTCACACTGACTGACCTAAATCTTAACTCATGCGTTTACTAAAAAAACGACATAGATTATATGGAAGGGTTCATGACAAATGCTTTATTTAATATTTTGATTGTCTCCTGCACGTCTCATTTCTTAAGATTAGCGATGAATTCAATTACTTCGCTGACAAACATTCTGTAGTAGACGAAATTCTACACGTGCTTATAATCCTGTTTTATTGTCTCATAAAAGCAGTGAGGAACAGTTGGGTTTAGCAAATGAATGTACAACTCACATATCCTGAGCGAAATAACATTTCTGACCTTTGACTTCTAAAGTATTTCCAGCTTCCTCATTGTCACGTACCCTCTTTATTTTCATTCATGCAATTCTTTCCGAGCTGCAATT
>JAANSQ010000966.1:0-17724 GCA_036850885.1 Lepidocyrtinus dapeste | reverse complement strand
TTTTTTGTATTCCCTACCTCTCAAAGTTCCAAAGAGTAATGCAAATCACAAATAATATATATCTTATTTCCATTCCATTCAAACGAGCTTGAGCTTTTGGATCGTTAACGTTAATTCTACTCATTCAGAAGACTCAACAGGCGAAACTCGTGCGCGTTGAATAGAATATCAAACGTTAATGATTTAAGACGCGTCCATCACTTAATATTTTTCGGAAAGTCTAAGCAAACGTTTTAATACGCGAATTAAGGTTGAATCATTCGTTAAAACCGGAACAATAACCTATTGTCAATTGTACTTTTCTACTTTATCGGAACTGAGGGAATGACCCCGAGTGAACGACTAAAGTTAAAACTTGTGCAAACCTGCTTTGAATATCCTCGTGCTGTTAATTGTTTATTAGTGAAGGATAAGATTTAGTGTTAGATTGTACTCGTTATTGTTCCGTTGCGTACGAACTTTTTCCGTTTCCAGCTGAAGTTTGGTCAATATTTTAAATAATTATAATTAGAATAAAGTTATCGAAGAACAAATATATTTGGTTTGATTTCTTCTCAAAATTCCTAGTCGTCAGTTTGACAGACTGACAAAACCAAATTTTCTGAGTTAAAAGTGATAAAGTTGGTGGATAAGGTTCGATCGGTTAGTTAAGAGAGCAAGCTATAGCAAGCAGGTTCGGGTCCATTCTCTAAATTTTAATTACTTGGTATTAGCCAAATTATACTTAAGGACGACCTTTTATTCTTGTCAGGGCTAGGCTTGAAAATGTCATAAATTAATTACATCTTAAATGGTTAAATTCACAGTCACAGTTGAATCCGACCAGACCTAATTCAGAATTCAAAGGTCAAGGTCAAATTATAAAGACCTTGACGAATCTTCTGGAGGAGAACACAGCACACCGTCAAAACGGAGCAGTCAGAGCGTTTCCCTCTACCACCCGTCCGCATCCAGATGACGAAGGTCAAGACGTCCGAAACTTCCATAGCGGGAAGTAATAGTCTGTCCCCTGTAACTAACAAGGAAGAGAGTGATGGGACTGATAAACCGCCCCCAATGGTTAAAAGTGGGTGAAGCGTATAATCCCATAATGAATGCGATTGCCAAATAACTTTGACCTCCAACTAAATTTCTAACTTAATTTAGCACTGGCACAACGAGGGAAAAAAGCTGAGTAATATGATTATGATTAGCAAACATTAAACTCTCTCACCATATTTTGTTTTTTCCAGAGTCTGCCATTAAGAAGGCAACAACCAAAAATAGCGCAGAGCGATGTCCAGTCTGTAACAAGAAAATGGGCATTTCCGGCCGTTATGAGTGTCGTTGCGGATTCGTATTCTGCTCCGCCCACCGCTACCCTGAGTCACACAACTGCACCTTTGACTACAAAACCGAAGGGAGGAATAAAATCAGGGAAGATAACCCGGTTATTGTTGCCGAAAAAATCCATCGTTTGTGAAGCACTCGCCAATTAAACAATTAATTCAAAGTATTAATAAGGGAGGTGGGAAAACTGTATGTAAATAATTCCGAAAAACGCAAAAAAAAGTCTACCCAAGCAAAAATTGTTACCTATGCTGAATTTAGGTTACTGTAAAATATCGAACATTCCTAAATAAGATCAGCAAGCCAGACCTGCTCTCTGCCCTGCAAGCTTAATTTTCAAACAAGTCATTCTCTTTACTGTTCCGACGGGTCGATCTTATCCATCAAATTGTAAAACAACACTCATTTTCAAATGTGATTATCTATTACTGTCATTCCGTATCTAATTTATACTTCGCCATTAAACTGTTATTTTAAAACATAAGTTTTAGAAGTAAATAAAGATGTAGTTGTGAAACCGTTAAAAATAAAATTCTAAAAATTGATTTTCTTTGAAGAATGCAAAGCTAAAATTTATTTTCAGTTCGTGGCCTACTCTACAACAAAGCCTTTCACTTGACTAATCTAGCAAGCGGTGAATCCATTCATATGTTAATCTCAATTTACCCCATCTAGTCATTCCAAAGTAGCTCGTATTCTTGTTTACATGCTTTTCTAAAAGGAACTGTTTGGTGCACGTTGGCTAGCATAGCTGAGCTTGCGTTATTGCAGCAGGTTAAAATTTAACTGACCCTAGGTAGTTATTTAACTAAAATTGCAATCTGTGTGCAGTAATCCACGAATATACAACACGGAAAATAGCATTTTTTTTTAAATAAAACCCGTCGCGTTAAAATGGGGAAACTAAGAAGGAGTCAGAAGTTTTCAGAAGGTCAGTTTTACAGATATAATTTAATTTAAGTTACTTTATAATCTATTGATGGTTAAGTGTGAGTTATTAAAATTATTTTCTTTTAATCTGAAGGAAAGTCAAAGAAGGACACCTGGAAAAAGTTGCAGCATGCTGATATCGACCACTTTATTGTGGAGCAACGCGAAGGGGAGCGGTTAGGCCTTAAGGAAAAGGTTAACGACGATCTCTTCGTAATAGACCAAGGCGGAGAGGATGCATTTTGCAGAGCGGCTGGTAACCAACCCAGGAGATCAACAAGGCAGAAGAAAACAATCCGGAAGAAGAATAAAGATGGGCCACTTGTTGACCTAGATAATCTCCGCTGCAATCAAATTTTAAAGCCACACTCAGCTGTGAAAGATCCAGTTATTAAGAGGTGAAAGTTTGGAAGAATCCCTCCATTTTAAATATTGTAGGATACACTTCATTTAATGTTTTACTTATTTCTTTCAAACATTTTACAGAAACCGGACTAAACTTCCAGGAGAGAAGAAAAGCGTCGACATGAAACTCAAAGATGAGCTAAGACAGTTTAAAAAGGAGCAAGCCCAGAGTTTAATTACGACAGCCAAATCTAATGAAGTTACAGATCCGTGGGGAGCACCAGAACGTAATAAATTTTATTTTTACTCCTTACTTCGCAGAAGATTATCCTATGCAAGCTCCAAATGTCCAAATCGTTACTAATTTTTATTACTTCTGGACGCAGCGCAATCCGTTGACTCGGTTCTTTCGAATGAATGGCTAACTGACGAAGCAAAAAGGAACCTAATACGAAACCGCTCCGTGCATAAAGTGAAGAAGCCCTCCACGCAACTAAAAGCTATCGACACACCGCATCCTGGACTCTCCATAAATCCATCTTTCCTGGACCATCAAGAAATACTCCAGCACACGGTGGACCTAACCAAAGCGGAGATAGCCAAAGAGCAGAAGTTAATCCGTGCAACAGCTGTACCAAAAGACGCTATTAGGGAAGAACCTGAAATAAAGTCGGAGGACGAAGTAGAAATAAAATCTGAACTAGAGTCTGATGACGATGACAAAAAAGGAATTCTCCGTCCTAAAAGGAAAACAAAGCAACAGAAGAGGAAAGCTAGGGAATTAACTGATCAACAGCGAGCCCAACAAGAAAAGAAGGAAAGGTCCAAGAGAGAAGCGGAAGTGTTCAGAATCAAAACACTCAAAAAGGAAATCCTCAAAAAGGAGAAAACCTCCAAGGACAAACTGCAGCGTAAAGTTGATAAAAAGGTGAAGCATGAGAAATTTGGGCAGTTGGACTTGAGTCGGCATAAATTCCAGCCGATGAAACCTGACCCACTGCTCAGTGAAGAGATGCAAGGGACATTCCTCGGGGACGCCAAAAATAGCATTGCAGACTTGACCATGGAACGCTTCAAATCTCTTCAGAAACGAAATCTTATCGAGCCAAGGATTAAACAGAGGTATTACAAGCAAATTATTTATCTCAATCATTTAATAAGTTGACCTCTTCACCTCATTGATGTAAATCGCAAAATTCATTTCATTTTTTAGATTGAACCGTAAGTACAAGCTGAAGCGTTTCCAACGTCGAAGTGAAAAAATGGAATGGGAAGTTACTGGAATGTGGAATGGGGAGAAGCTACTCAATCCTGGAGACCGCAGAAGAAATCGAGGTGGTGGTAATGGTAGAGGCAGAGGGGGTGTAGGCCGCGGGCGAGGTTCCAAAAGGCGATAATATTGTATTTTTTCCTTATAACGTACTTTTAAGTTAAAGCAATGATTAATCTTTAGACTAAACTGGAATATTATTCAAGTGCGGTTTCCTGAAGGAAAATAATAAGAAATAGAGTTCTTCAAGAGCTTGACTTTCAACTGACTTTGTTTCTTGAGGAAAACGTCTGTAGGAAATTACTTCATAATATCCTGTATTATTTTGCGGTTGACGAGAGCGAATATAAAATAAAAAGGGAGTGGCTGAAAGAGCACTGGAATTATTTGAGTAGTGCATTTTGTCCAGTAAGGTAGTTATTTTATGCATCGAAATGCGCAGTTTTGTTCTCACATTTTTGGCATTGTCTACGGGGACGATAGCTCAAAGGTATGGAACTGGAGGACGAGGGGGTAATGAGCGAAGCTGGGGCTCAGAATCTGTATCGAGAGGGTCTTCATGCTCTTGCACCAGCGAATACATTCCATTCTGTGCGATTGACGGGAGCAACAGGGAAACCACTTTTGCGAACAAATGCCTTCTCGAGTGTGCCCAGAAGAGTAATCCAAGTGAGTCAAAAAAATAGACCAGTTTTATAATATTTCCTCCATTGAAGGTGTATAGTTACAGTATTTCTTTCTTTCTCCAGGATTGAGGGTAAAGTTTGAAGGAGTCTGCGCTAAAAAATACGAAGGAGGTAAAGGAAATTCTGGAATTATCGGTGGCGGTCCAGGTTCTTCTGGCCAGCTTGGTTCTGCATCACAGCCTCGCCCTTCTTGGACCAGTCCAATTGGAGGAAGACCTGGCTCTGGATTAGGTAATGCAGGTTCAACCAAGTACCCTTTACCAACCCAAAGACCATCTTCTCCTGGAGGAAGCTCAGGCTACACTAGATATCCTTTGCCACCTCAAAGACCATCTTCCCCTGGAGGAAATTCAGGTTCAAGTCAATACTACCAAAGACCTTCCACCGGATCTGGTAGCAATTTTGGAAGTGGAGTAAGATTTCCCTCTCAATCTGGATCATCTGGCTCAGGAGTCTCACCAATCTACGAAGTGAGCCAGAACTTCCCAAGGTATCCCTCCCAACAAAATTCTGGAAATTCTGGAAGCCGTATTACAACACCCAGGTCTAGATATAGCCCATCCAGTTTCGACAACGCACTTACTCGGAGTACTACGCCCACGCCTTGGTGGCAAAGCGCTCAGTCTCGATACCCCCTCCAGCAGGAATCTGGAAATAATTATGGTCCAAGAAAAAATCGCCAGGTTTCAGATTACAATAATGATGATGAAAATGATGATGATGAAATTGAAGATGATGATGATGACAACGGGGGTGAAGGATCTATGACAGAGAACAGGGAGAACTATGGCATGATTGCCCCCGGGTTATTCCCCCAGATTTAGTCATTCTCAAAAACATTTATTCGTTTGGAAAAAATAAACAAGTACAAAAAACTATTGATTTTTGAAGATTACATTAACTTTTCTTAAAATTTATTAATATCTAGGGAGTCTCGACATTCCCCCTCCTCCCATTTGACTTCCTTGTCCCAACATCCTGTTCTCAACGTAAGGTGCGTTAAATGCATACTCCGAGTCTGGGCCTCCTCTAGCAGGTCCCATTGAAGTAATAGGCGCCGTGGGAGTAGTTTTAGCTAGCAACTTCCTATGCATTTCCTCTCCAGTGTAAGCCGTCAACTTCTGAGCGTTCATTTCATCTTCAACTCGCTTCTGTACTTCCATATCATGGATTCGCTTTTTGGTTCTGTAAATTAAATTTTAAAAATCTATGTTCAAAAAGTCCCCAAAATAAAGGGAGTACTGTTTTGATGGACTCACTGGACCACAACGACGACCAACGCTATGAGAGCGATAATAAGTAAAAGGTCCACTCCACCTAAAGCACCGGCCACTATGTAAATATCCCGCTGTTGATCGTCAAGTTTCTAAAAGAGAATTGCAAATTACTCATATTTCAAGTCTTTAGCAACTTTAGAAAATCCTATGCGAATTCAAACCGACTCACTTTCTCTATAGCCGTTATGATATCTGTAGGAATAGGAATATTTTGATTGGTGTCTCCTACGCTCCTTGACAAGTTTCCTATAATTTCTCCCAAATTGCCCATTTTTAATGTTTTAAAAAAATATTTGCCCAGATACGGATTATTTTTTAGGGAGAGGGAGACACGGGTGAGTCGCAGTCGTCCTAATTCGCAAACTTTCTGCACTTTTTTTAGTCATCATGGCTTTCATAAAATCAAAAGGCTTAATGCTCTCCTTATCTTATCAATCCGTCAGACAGAGCTAGGTAATTTGGTTGGGTGTTTGGTGTTTATCTTATCGCATATCTTGTTACATGATTGAACGAAAACCCAAAACCCCGAAATCGTTTTACTTATAATTTAGATTGTTGACAATTTATGGAGATTGTTTTGAGGTGACCTCATCCAATTTAAATTTTAAGCCTATGGTTATCTGCTATCTGTACATTACATTTAAAAGCGAACGTGAATCATATTCTCACGAGAGAAACGTAATTAATTAATTTTTTTATAAAGCCACGAATCTGGATATCTGGAATCCGTAAATATGATCGTATGGATTATGGACTTGACGCATTTTTTTAAAGCTGGAGAAAATTGATAAACGCTTTAGCCTTCCGGATTTCCATGTTTTGATTTTTCAATAACTTCAGTTATGACTAATTTTAAACTTACCACGACGTAATCATCATGTAAATGACGCGAGATCTGGATTAATGAATGTTTTTAATCTGAATTGAAGGATATTGTCCAGCGAGATAGATATTTTAAATGAAATCAGTCAGTCATCAACTCATCAGGTTGAATGTGTAAATACGTAAGGACAAAATAAATTATGCATGATATGATTAACCTGACTTATGCATAATCCTCCTGGTCAATGTCAAAAAATAAATTAAAACGACCAATGTGACAATATGACACGTGATTCATCTGCTTTGAATACCCCCTGGAGTGATAAATCATGCTTTAAATGAAATTTAGGAATAATAATGTAATAATCTATTCATAGAAAACTCATCGTGTAATTTATTGGCTAAACTGTAAAATTTTATTACAGCTGTGATAGTTAGTCTTATTAAAATTATTATTACGTTGATTCATCCAACAAACTACAATTCCATGAACAGTGCAATACATTTTTTTGGAATTGCGAATTAATTATTAATGCCTTTTTTGTGAGTGTGTGTGGGTCATGTAAAAAATAATATCCTGGAGGAAACTCTAACCTAAAATTCCTACGAATTACGAGCACACACCAGTTTCCCGAAGGTTTACATGTAGTCATCATTGTATTGGCTGTGGCGGAACCCAGTGGGCGGAGGATTTCTGGGAAGAACGCGTACACCCCCAGCAGTGCTCGTACTGATTCCGGAAGGAGATGCTGGGTTAAGTCCCCTGGAGGAAAAATACATTTTTTCATTCACTCTTTATAAGATCCTGGAGAATTATAAAAATTATGGGAACCTTGAGTCTCCAGCACCAGTATAACGGTTGTATCCTAAATGGGCTAGTTCATCTTCAGCGGATAACGGTGATCTGTTAAGTTGAGTGTAGGAATGTGGAAGTTGCAGTCCATTTCCACTCATAGCCGCTGGGCTTGTCCTTGGAAGTCCCCCCATGGGATTGGATGCTGAAGGTGACTTATTCACATTCTTGGAACTCGCCAAGTGTGTGGGTATTGCGGTTAGACTTCCGGCACGTGACCTCAACCTGGAAAATATTTTGATGGATAATATTATAACCAATTTAAGCTATTTCCTGTGGAAAGACATAATTTTCCAGATAATTTTATTGATATACTGGTTTAGCTGAATAGCCAATGCAATGATAAGGATTATGAGGCACAATGAGACTCCTCCAAACACGCCGGATATGATATACACCTGGTTTTCAACTGAATCAGCTTTCTGTAATTGTAGTTAAATATTTCATATTTTCCATAATTTTTATAATCCAAATGTCCTAATCATACTTAATTATAATAAGTATAATTAATGAGTAACTAATGAGGAATCTTACCTCCGATATTTTTTTTAGCCGTTCGGCACACTCAAGGATACTATTCTGGTCACACATCTTGTCCAGTCAATCCGTACGTTTGTAAATTTTACGGCTTCCTACTCTACTCCGCAGGTTGAATCACTAATATGAATATCTTTAATAATTTTAAATCCTGGATAATATACTAAATTCCGTTACACTTTCACTTTAAAACATTCACCAAGCCAGTAAAGGATTTTGTGACACCGTGGGATCATCTAGGTATTAATATTAATTTTGTACAGATTTTGAGGGTGATATCATGAAACAAAACGACTATGGTCGGGTGTACATTTAGCCTCGTACAGTTCACACTGGATATAAAATGTTCAATATCTCCCAAATCAGAATCTTCTTCCAGATAAGCAAAACAATTACCTTGTAATCAATGGTCATCAATTGGTGCTTTAAGCCCAAGCCAAAAGTGTAAACTGTGAAAGCAAAAGGTGAAGCATATTTGACGTAGTTTACATTACACAATACAATAGCATTTCCACAAATTACTAAAGGAGATCTAGTAAAAGGCAGGATGAGAGTAGGATATGCATAGGACGGTGACATGCTGAAGTTGAAGCCCGAAAGCCAATGGAAAATATTTGTTCTATTGATATATCTTTTGCTGATATCCCATATCTGTCGATAATGTCGGTACTCGGCGTACAGCAATATGTAAAAAAATATTTGAATGACGAATGATCTGATAATTTGCGTAATTGAAAAGAAACGTGTAGTATTTGAGTATTTTCATCAAGACAAAAATATTTACGGATGTATACCGTATCTTCTAAGGATTTTTAGTTTCTTAATCGTTCCCTGTACATCCGTTAATTTAAAGTCATTTATGGCTTACCAAAGCGTCAGCTCAGCTTTAGCGTAGCTTATTCATCTTACCATGAGTCATTATAAAATGATATGTCAGCGCACGGAATATGTAGTGCTGGATAATGGAGAGTAGACTGCACTTAAGTTTTATGAAGAGTGACAGTGAATGATTAAAAAAGGAAATGATCAGGATGCTCCGACAAAAAGGTGAATGAGATGCACATAGGCTAATTAACATGCTACCCAAGTTCAGAAAGGTTGCTCCCTGCTCCAATCAATATCTCATGAAATAAATATTCGCTTCGTAGGACTAGGTATAATAATATGCATTTAGAATTCTAAAATAATTTTGATTTAATATCAAGAGATGAATGTCTAAATGTATAGAATATACAGGAAAATTCATGGAATCCCATACTACTCTGAAACTTCCGATTGATTATAATGTTGCTGCCATGAAGGTCCCACTTGCAAGATAATTACGAAGTAGGTCAGCACCGCCCCAAGAACCTGTCCAAAAAAATTTCTGGAAGTCAACTTTGTATCTTCAAAGGTGGAGTATTTTTTAAGATGATTTTTAACCGTTATAATGAAGGGTCTGTCGATGGTGAAATATTTGCCTCCAGTTACGGCAATTTTTTGGTTGTAGACGAATCCGAGATTATAAATCTGTAAAATTAAGTAGCTAATAAAAATGAGCTAACAAAATTATAAAGATTTTGACCACCGTTTCCAAATTTGAATTACCAAATATTTCCTATGTATGGTGGAGGTTGGACTGATAGCATGTCTCCTCAAAGCCTCTAGTCCTTTGATAGCCTCCTCCCCTACGTAGGCTCCATCCAGTGAGACGGTAAAGAAAAAGTAGACATTTTGACTGAGAGTCAGTATAGCCGCAACGATATCCAGGCCTTGGTCGGAGTCATCGTCTCTAGAAAACTCCTTAGATCCGACCTTAGCCAACATGTACAGCTCGAAGCACATGTTAAGCAGCTGAAATTGTTTAAACATATCTGGAAAACTGGACAAGAAGACAGAAAAGAGTGTAACATGGGGCATCCTGAGAAATCTTACCTGGACAGCGTAATAAGCTTGTAGGATAGTAGCAAAGAGCTTATCTGTTTGCTTCACCAGCCTGAGAAGAATCGTCATGTCGGCGAGTAACCTTTGGCTCTCCATCTTTTCCAGGATTTCTCTAGCTTCCTTGTGATCTTCCTCCGGATACTCTGGTTTTCGAAGAAATCTCACTAGTCTCATATTCCAAACACGAAACATGCTCCGGATGAGTCTACACTTGAAGCAGAACAGGAAGAGGAAAGCTCTCGAGGCGTACACCGAATATATTATGATGAAAACGCCAAGGACCCTTAGTCTCCAAATGATTGTCTTAGATTCCAGCTGGACTTTAGTAAGGAATGGGCGTATGGCTATGGTACCAAATAGTTCTGCTCCATCGCGCACTAACGGAATTTTGAAGGTGCTGAAGGAAAAGTAGATCAACACGAGGAAGAGGAGATAGGCTATGTTGGCAGTCACTAGGAATCTCCTTTGACGCCTCACATCCTCCAGTTGAAACTCATCGACGGCTACGTTCCAGTAGTTTAGGATTCTTGCTACTTTCTTTCTACTCCAGAAAAAGGAGAAGTTGGACAAGGTGCAATGGAGCAGACATCCCCAAACCAAGAGGAAGAGAACTAGATTCTCCCGGAAAAGTTTCTTGTGGCTTTCACTGAGGTGTATTCCTGGAAAAAGTTTCCACTCCATGAAGAAGTCGAAGAAGCCAACTGTGCTCATAACGAGCATGTACAAGATGAAGATACTGGTCAAGAGGAAGTACGCCCAGAGAGGAGACTTCAGGCTGGAGTCGTAATTTCTTACACGCAACATGGAATGCTGACGGTTCTTTTGTTCTTTTTGTCTGCAAGAAGTGTTGGAGGATACCACTGGCTTCATCTTCATCGCTAAAGGCCATCGCCCAATCAGTATAAGAATGATTCTTTGAGGGAGGCATGCCCTATTAATTAGTCCAGAGTGGTATACCAAATGATCGTGCTTATCAAGATGGTCGTGAAAATGCTCCTTAGTTTCGATCCCTTCTTCTTCTGGAAGCTTCAGTAAATTGTTGGACTTGATAATCACTTTCTTGACTGAATTCAACGGTCCCATTTTACTCTTTCCAATGTAACCAATACTGGAGGAGTTATTGTTTAAAGTTTCTCCAGGAGGAGGATTCAGATTTTCTTCCGATACAAAGCGAGACTCGGTCAAGTTCAAACTCCAAGCGTTTATCGGAAGGTCATTTGAGTACCAAGGGATAGCCATGATTCTGTAAAAAAGACCATAATTCTGAACACGCAAGGATGGAATGAACCAAGCAGACGAAATACGGAGTTACCGTGATATTGCGTAATTGCGATAAGTTCCGGAGGACAGGAGCTAATATTGATAACACCAATTAAGTTGTTTACTTCGTTTGAGCATTATGATTCACCCTCCTCCTTTCTGGAAAGGGATATAAATTTTACTTCACTATATAGCTTTCCTCCATTAGGTAACACAGCTAATTCCAGTTCCATTAGGTAAAGCTTTGGATGTCAGAATGTCACCTGTCCTCCCAAGCAATCTCATATCTCATCATTCACTCTCGGAAATAATTACCTCAAAAAGGTTCTTCTTTGGAGGAACCTTCTGCACCTGTTGAAACTACTAGATATTCGTTGGAGGAGTTCAAACATTACCGCGTTTTTGTACCAATAGAGCCATGTCAGCCACACGTGTTGATGTCAGATACGACACCTCCAATATTAATAGTTTTGCATAATCACGATTACAAAATGAATGACGGTTGGATTATTGTCCAAGGAATATTACTTGAAACTTTGAGCACAAGCGGCAACGGCAACCATTGTAGTTTAGTTCGTTCCAATTTTACTATGAATTTCGATTAAATCTCCAGTTTAGATAAATTAATTGACAACAAATGATAATAAGCACGTTAGTTTAATGGCCGAATTGGAAGTTTAGAATGAATAGACAAAGCCTGAGGCTATGATTCATTCCACCAAAATGATTCTGATAGGAAACGGGGTAATATGATACCTCATCTCATAACCAAATGCCATCGAAACAACGGGGTTCATCATTTACTTTTATGCATAAATTGTCTTCAAATAGCAAAAATTAATTATGAATCTATGCAAAATTGGTACTCTGCTATTTTGCTTGTTTGGAGTCGCTTAATTATGCGTCTGACTAAACCGTTACACTGCATAAAGTCATTTCAATTGTAATTATTGTGGTGGCTCTGGTAGCATAATCCAATTTAAGCATATTGGGGGAGCATGAACTTCCTAGTATGGACTTTGGTGACTACTTTGACACTATTGTTTCCTCCCATTAGTGAAGGCAGGTCAGTGCAACTGTGCGCCCAGTTCGGAGTAGCTAACGTCCACAGCTTTGACGTAGCATTTGGAGAACCGAGTCCAGGTCCAGGTGATGGGGGTAGGAAAAGGGATGGGTACTGGACCATTGGGACGAAACAATTTGATTCGAAATGGATCAGTGCGCTGAATCCTTGGATATGTAGATTATGGCATTTGTGCGGGTTTGATGCAAAGGTCCTCAGATGAAAAATTGAATATTGTATGAAAAACTCAAGCAATAATAAATTAAAATTAAATATTTCGTAGCCTGAGGACCCTTGCCCTTTTCCTTATTTAAATAAGTCTTCCGAGTGTTGGCAAATGTCAATGATCGACCCATGCCCACCAGATACCGTTGTTCAAGCCCGGATGTACTTGGTGAAGCAAAATGGCAAGGTGCTTAAAGGAAGACTTCACGTGGAAATAGAAATAATGGATCCCAAGGACGAAATCGAGGTAAGGCATGAATGGAAGTCTAAACCTCCAAATCGAAATAACTTGAATTCGTTGGAATTTAGATACTATACGTACATATGAGGGACGAAGCGTACAATGCAGTCGGCCACTTTGTGTCAAACCAAGATGAGCAATGTCATAGTGAGAAGGAGTTCGGGAGAGCCTCCAAATACCAACATTTCCCATGTTCCGCCACTGGTCTACGAGAACCTCGGGTAGGTTTTCTCAAATGGTTTCGGATCGGAGTGGATGTCATCAATTTGTTAATTTTTCAGACCTCCGAAGCAATATTCATGGCGAGAATTGAGAATTACAAAAAAGAAACTGAACTGAAGGCCCAAAAAATGGTACAGCGAGGAAACACCAAGCATGGAATCCAGTTTGATTGGAAGGTGGATGAGTACTGGTGCAACAAACATGCCAAACTACAGCCATCGTAAGAACATGGAATTTGTAGCCAAATTGGTCCCTTGCATACTATAGCTACTCTGAATCTGACCTTTGACATCTTCCTACAGAATATTTATATTCTCCAAGCTTAATGCGGAGTTTGCATTGCATTCCATGAACGACCCAGGTTACGACTTTGGTGGAGGAAAGTTGGTGGCTAACATAGCATCTGGGGGAGCTGAAGCTGGATATGGTATGGCCCGAACGTGGAGGAAAGTAACAGATTACTGGATACATCCGAGGTGGTTCGGCGCTTCAGATATTGTACTTAAGGGCGGGGAAGCGCTAGACTGTACCACACCTATCCTAACGGGGACTGGGGAGCTCACAGACGATGCGAAAAACAGCTGGTTTGAAGGCACATCGAGATTGGTATTTCGGGATGATTCATTTAACTCGGCTAACTACGCTCCATCCTCTTCAGTATCTGTAAGAAAACAATAGCCGGAAATGTACTTCACACGTCNTGTTCATACTTAAAGTATCTTCCACCATCTCCGAGCCTTTCTGCCAGGCTGATCCCGTATTTTCTGGCGTAGGTTTAGACGGTTAATTTTTGTCAGAGGAATATATGATTTATTGTCTGACTTTTTATGGATCGTGATAAATAGGCAACGGAAGAAACCGTGCCGGTATTCTCCGGCAGATGCAAAGCCCAAAGGTCGAGGGATGTGAGTCCTTTAAACTATCATGGATGTAACACAGACGCCTCTTCAAAGGAATTTGAAAGCCTGGACCTCTCCATTTTTAAGAATTACACGAGATATCAGGACACGAAGCAGAAGCACCGTTTAGAACTGTGCTCCACCCAATGTACCCTGCCATCTACTCGGGAGGATTTTGAAGAAATGAAAGCGATGGTATCTACTACGGAACCGAGTACGAAAAAGAAAGTGACAGTAACAGAGACCATCCCAAAGCCTACGGCTCCTAAAAAACCCATTAAAGCTGGTGTTAATGACCCTATTACAATGTCCAAGTTGGCTAAACTTACGGTTAGACCCCATTTCGGCAAAACATTTACGCAAACTTTGGATCAGAATCAAATAAAGTTCTTGGGTTACAGGCGAGTAGAAAATATCACGGGATTGCTTTACTATTCGTGACAATGTTTGTCACTCCCATTTCCGTGTTCATGTCGCGTTATTACAAGGAGACCTTCATGAGCAGGAAATGCTATGGAATACACGTTTGGTATTGGGTACGACCAGCAAAGAGCTTTCACCCACACAGTTTCTACTTTCACTGCCTTCACTTGACTCGTTTTTGGTGACACTTTTGATTAGTTTCACGCTGCAGGAGCATACGCCACGCTTACTTTAGGCATGTCCGGCAGAACAGCACTTGCCCCTCAACTCGCAGTTTGGGGAAGAGCAATCGATACGTTTGGAGAGCTGCACAAGGTGTTGGGATACGTGGCACTGGGAATATTCTTCTTCCTCCTGGTCACCGGCGGATATAGACCTAGATCGTCTGGTTTCTTTAGGATCTCATGGATGACGTTACATTCGCTTGCAGGGTTTGCTTATCAGTGGTGTTCTAGTAAGCGTAGTATAAAATATCATCTTTTTTGCTATGCCATAAATTAAGCTGGAATAATTAATCCGATTTTTCTTCCTCTAGTGGTTTGTGCAGCGGTCTCCGTTTGGATTCCCAGGTCACCCTCACTTGCAGACTGTGATAAACTCACCGGACAGCCCAAAGAAATAGGTTGGATCTTCTGGATCGTATTGGGATGGGCAGGGATGGATATTCTGTTCCACATTATCTTGAACGTTAGTTTCTTCTTTAAACTGTACTTGATCGTTGGCGAACTCTCAAAAATGGGAGTTTTTTTTCTATAAAGATCCTCCAAATATTGAGAGATTCCTCCATGAAGGTCTGTCGAAAATGGTACTGTCCCATAGTGCCACTTGTAAAAAGCTCTCAAAAGCAGGATATGGCGGTAAGAAACTCACTCTGTATATGATAAATGTTTGAAGACACCAAAATTTGCAACAAAATTACATTGCTACGCTCCCTAGGGTTCTGGGCTTCGAAAGATTATCCTTCTGATATACGTACTATGCGCGCTGACAGCGACTGGCTTGGCAGTATTTACCATCATGTTGAACAAAGTACCGAATCATTGCAAATTTGGGAATTCCACTTGCACGCACATCTTCGGCTGTACTAAACTTGCCATCAAGTACGCAAAATGGTTTCATAACAATGGGGGCGAATAGAGCTGAATTCTTACAGAAAAATCGTATCACGTCCGTAATTTTATTAATATACTTCCTAGTTTTAATGATACTTTATTAAATGGGTTTAAATTTTGTCTGCAAATAGCAACATTTTAATAAAAACAAGGTTTTTGCATCTATTTATATATATTTAGTTATATTTTAATTCGCGATAGTGGAGGGAGGAACCAATACAGTCTTATTAGAAATATTATTGGTCCATTTACACCGTTAATTGGGACTGCATGGGGGAAACTACCCTTAGGCTTCCATAGCCTGGACTGTTGCTGATAAAATGGCACTCATGCATTCGACAATAGGGTTCGCACCCGTATGAACTGAACTTTACTTTTAGATCGTACTAAGCATGTTCGTCTTCTTCCCTTGCAGACATCAATAATAAAGGTAACTAAGGCAGCACCGAATAATGACGCACAGAATAGGGAGAAATCGGCAAGTTTCTTGAATGTAATTAGGTCCATTAATCTAGGAACTTCGTCCACCAATGGTAAACGCCAATGGAGTCTTTCATAGCGGTATCGCAGACTACCTACGTGAGAGAGAAGTCCACTTTGTTTCATTCTAAGTAACGTTGTTGCCAACCAATGTCTGTTAATTGTATGAAGTTTCCAATGCCGATAATTTGTTGACAGGGGCTCCCGCACCCTATCACAATGCCACCTTTTTATATCCGTCGTGGAGAATTTTTCATTTAACCTTTGGGTATATAATGTTAAGATGGTTGGGGCTTCTAGTTTATCTAGATCAGTAGGTTCGGCACACTTTATTAACCTATCCCCATCACATTAGAGGGAGCTATTCAAGAAATGTGCAATGTGTCGCATTTCAAAGAAGGCTTTATACTGCTGTTCAGGATTTGGATCATCGCCAGGAACCCAACGTATTTTAAATTTAGCCTCTATAAGATCTTTTACAGTTTGGTAGACCTTGGGCATCTCTGGCGCAGTTACCGTACTCGTTATGCCGTTTTGATATAAGCCTCCAACAAAAACTGACAAAATGCTTGTCAGAATCAATAAAAGGAACGAGATTGTTTTTTCAAATTGAGGTCTCGGTGATTGGTAAAGAATAATGGCTACTTGGTCGCTAATAGTCTTCACAAGTCTTAGCAACGGTCTTTCATCGTATGTTTGGTAGAGTACAAAAATTATTCCAAAGTTGGACAATACAAAACAAATCCATACGCCTGGAGAGAATGCCAGAGTCCATACGAAATCAAAAGTAGAAGGCTTATCATACGTGTCACAATATACAAGATTTTTGTAGAAATGCCGCGCAAATCTGTAGCCATGCATGTTAGAAAAATCAAACTTGCTGACATCAAAATTGAAGTACCATATTGCTATAAATTGAAATGCTTTCGTTTCGGGAGGCTTGTCTATGTACTCATATATATGATGGAGTTCCAGCGTGAGGTTATGAGTCTGCGCTAAATATAATGTCTCCATGACATGAGTTTCACAAAGTGAAAACAAAATATCCTTTTTCCTGATATAATCCAGACACATGGACATATTCATGCTCTTCTCATCCTCTACAGATATCGTCTGCCTATAAATTTGGAAGTGCAAAATAGCTTGGATACGGATTCCATCGCTGTTCCAGAATAAGGCTTTGTGAAACTCAAATGGTGAAGTCAATAGCTTCCAAGGAGGTGGATTCATTTGAGTAGTTTGAACCAACGAAATCTGCAACGTTTCATTTTCTACATGAAATTTTATTTTTGAAGTTGGGGTACTTTGAAACTCCATTAGCAAGCGATGTTTAACCACTTGTGTCTTTGACTGTGTGAAGACGATGAGGTTGAAGGGATTTAGATTAAGCTCTTCCATGTTATCCAACACGTTTTGAATGCTGATGGTGTCCCATGGTCCAACAACGAAATATATTGGCATACTATGTCTCGTACTTTGCAAGAAACCTTTATTGAGATGGTTGCTCAGTGATCTATTCTCCCGGGTAGAAATCACATTTACTATATTTGATTCGAAAAACTTGTCATTCTCATATTTATTGTAGGAGTGTAACAAGACGACGTAGTCATCTTTCGTTGTCACCCAGTTATGCACCATGTATTTTAAGGATATTGAAGCGATTCTCCATTCTGATCTATCCGTACAACTCAGCTTTGTCGAGGAGATCGAAAAGCAAAGTCTGAGAAACGCAAGCACTACAAAAAATGTCTGTTGAAGCATCACGTAAAATAAAACGTTGATGCAACATAAGGGGACTACTGGTAACTTTGAAAAACCAACTGGTAA
>JAANSQ010000965.1:0-17731 GCA_036850885.1 Lepidocyrtinus dapeste | reverse complement strand
GCAACTGAAGGAAAGGGCCAAATTTCATAATGCCCCATGACGTCTAAAAATGCCTTTCCTACCTAAAAGTGTGTATATCTATCTATATTTAAATGGTTTGAATAGCAACATTCAAATGATTTATCAAGCTATTCTAATTAAAACTGACCTATGTATTTATTTCACAGCATAATTCGTATTCGTTAGGTTAGACATTTTTGTATACAATTGACATTGACAAATGACAGGGTGAATATTTCCTAGCCTAGCAAAACCACTAACTTAACGTTTAATATTTTACACTTTATCGAACATATTAGTTCATATAATATAAAACAAACTTATTCCTTTTACCTTGGTCAGCTCATGAATCATGACTGATTTTAAGTTTAAGTTTGGCTAGACATCTTGCATCTGACTTTGATGATGTTGCAGGATAAATTGAGATGAGGTTCTTGGTGCTTAACTTCTTAAACCAACTGCTGCTGATACTACTGACACAAGATTTTCAAGATCAAACTACAATGAATAAGCCGGGATATGTTTAATTAAAGCTTGGACTTACAGAGTGAACTTGGCTGTAAACTCCTGACTATGATCAGAATTGTTGTGGCTGGCTAACACTAGCCCAAGTTAAGTCAGTGGAAGACGATGATGATGATGTAAACACATCAATACGCAATATAAAAGAAGACTTTCAGCAGAATAGGCTGTAGGGAAGAGCCACTTGCCACGGAGTCATATGATGACAAAATAAAAAGTGATTCTAGGTCTTAATTCTTGTTTAAAATTGGTTAGATTCAGGCCTTTAAAATAAAGTGAGGCTGATAATAGGTTTTTGAAATATTAAGGGCCCGTTAAGATCTTCAACAGTGCGCATGAAGCATCTCATGTTCAGCAATTTGTTTTTGTTTGGTTTCGAATGCGTTGATTCTGAGAAGGACGGATAAATGACATGAGGTCAGCAGTGAGTGTGATTTTGTCGGGAACAGCTCCAGAGCAGAATATGTCCTACCCCGATTACTCGCAGACGCCATTGGACCATCAGTCATTACTAGTGGTGGTGCGCCACATCGGTAAGTGTCAGAGAATGAAAGCTAAAAATTAAGTCTGACGAAGTGCAAATTTGAACAAACCTAAATTGATTTTTTCCTTAGGGCGTCAGCTCCGCACCAAACAGTTTAATCGGGCATTCGAACGAATTTCCAGGATCAATCAGATCAAAGTGTTTGACACTCAAAATCAGTCCCGTCACATATGGATACGTTATCTGCGAGGATATCCTCAGGAAAATAATGACTGGGGAGATTTCCAAACTCATCGAAAGGCTCTTGGTCTTATTACTGTGGGTCAGTGTAACTCTCAGGATGAGTTTAATGAGCTGTGCAGAATTCACGAGAGTTTAAAGGTTGGATATGCCTTCACCCTTTATGACTCTCGCTGCATACTCTTCGGACTGAATCAGGATGGCACGTTGTATGAGGAGTCACACTCTTCAGATGTCAGTCCTTGTGTAGACGTCGATGAAGGATTCCATCCAGGGAAGAATAAAGAGGGGAGTAATGGAAGTCCTAGGGATTCTGCGGTGTCCTCTACGGTCATGCCTGATTCTTTACAGTCTTGCTCAAATTCTGGAGGTTCTTCAGCTCCAAGCAGTGTCAGTGACAGTTTTGAAAGGCTTGAATGGAGTGGTGTTGCCTGAAGTTGTAGTTTAATAATTGATTTTTTTACTTCATACCGTTTCTCTAGATTGGTGTTAATGTGAACGCCCCCATTAAATCTACGAGTTCTGATTCTTTGCAAAACTACTTGGGAACTCCAAACGAGGAAACTTTCGACTCAGTCAGTGAAGACTCCAGTTCACGTTCAGAGTCCGTTTCTGGAGCTATACAGTATGCTAGGATGGAGGGCGATATTGTGGGTGCTAATCCTGGTCATGGAGGGAATAATGGAGAGAGACAGGAAAGGCAAAGCGGCGAGCCAAAGTCACTCATCGCCCCTACGAATTTTAAAGCGAGGACGCTGTTCTATCCCACCATGGAACACAGCCAGAGTCTTGAGACGGATATTGAAGAGTTTATAGCAAGCTTGTTTTGGATTCTGGAATCCAAAAGAATGGATAAACTTGGGTAAAGCCCAAAATTATGAAAATATGATGATGAAAAACTAATCAGTTAAAATTTATTCATGAATTTACCTGATTTTTACAGGTTGCGAAAGGCGGATCGCCATCTGTTAATGAATTCTTTATGTGCTCCCTTCGAAAAGAAGGACTTTGTGGGCTTGGACCTCGAGTCAAAAAATAACAAGAGGAGGGCAGATGGACGTTTGAAGAAACAGCTCGGTGACTTGAGTCTCCAGGCTGGACTCCTATCGGAGGCAATATCCCATTATCAATCGGCAGCCGACATACTCAAATCTGTCAGTGATTGGTTGTGGCTGGCAGGTCAGGAAGATTAAAACTCGCGTACAAAATGAGACTCAGATTGGAATTCTCACAAGCTTTAACTTATTTAATCAGGTGCTCTGGAAGGAATGTGTTCAGCCTCCGTAGCCTGTCTTTATCCACAGCTTCGGAGGTCACCCGCACTCCAACGAAATTCCTCCTTGCAGGGGAGTGAACTCTCCAAGTATAAAGTAGCCGCAATAGGCACAACTAATTCATTACCTCCTGGACTAGACCCCGAACAAATAGGAGGATATAAACCCATGATAAAGAATTGTTTAAGTCCTCCTGAAATATTGGAGAAGTATAGGGAAGCCGTGACCCATTACGGAAAGGTAAGTTTTGTAACTATAAACTGTATGTGAGTATGTTCACCTTGGATTGTATTGTTCCACAAAATATCATCAAATAATTTTTAATCAGTATCGACAAGCGGGGATTATCGAGACAGAGGCTTCAATAAAAGCAGCTCTAGTACTGATCGAGCAAAGACAGACCTTGCATGCCGCTGACTTTTTGCAGAATGCGGTTTTTATCAGTTTGCAGTTGACAGAAGATGAAAAGGTAAGTTACTTCAATTGTAAATATAGGTCACATTCTTAATCAAAGTAAATTATATATTATTTGTTCGATTTTCTCGTACAGATGCAAAGATTCAATGCACTGTCAGAACTATATTCCAAGCTGGGTTTTCACCGAAAGGCAGCATTTTTCAAGAGAGTGGCCGCCATGCGTTGTGTCTCTCCTCACAATCCACATCCAAACTGGGCTCTTTGTCATTCCCTCCTCCTTCAGCTATTAGAGGGGTATAAGTTGTCCTTAAACCCGAATGAAATCTCCTCATTCAGATTTTATGGATGGCCTAGACTTCAGATGCAAGTTATGCAGGAGCTAGTTGGCACCGCCAAGAGAAAAGGGCATAACGCTTTGGCTACCAAACATATGACCTTTTTAGTGCATGCTATGCTCCCACATGTAATACATACTTTGACCAGAAAAAAATTCTTAACATGCTGTATTATTTATTTATTTTTCGGAATTGAAATATATTTTATTTTCATGAAAAATGCAGATGAGTAGGGATGAAAGAAGGGAATTCGCCCAACAGTTGGAGGCACTGTCCAAGGACGCTGAAGGACTACCCGTTCCACTTGCAATAGATAATGGATTGATAGTTCCTCCTGTGCATCTTCAACATATTCCATCAATGAAGTAAGCCCAATACATAAATAAGAGTTTGGTTGGTTTGGTTAAAATAATTGTTGTTTATTGATAACTAATTCAGAATATTCAAACTGGTGCCACCAACGCCACACCTAAAGCCAGAAAAAGTTGAAGAGAAGAAACTCGAAGATGCGAGCCCTTTTGTGTATACTCCATTCAGTTCTAATAGAGATCGGGGAAATAAGGATGTCACAAAAGCAGGTTGGGCGTTAAGATAAAGTATCTAGAAAAACTATTCAAATTCTATGTTCATTCAATGACAATATTTATATTCTGGGGAATTTCCTACAGATTTCAGCTGGGTGGAAGGTGAGCTATGCGAGGTCAACGTGATTTTGGAAAATCCCTTGCCAATTGAGCTAAAAGTTTCATCAATGGTTAGACTTCATGGTTTTGAACGTGGTTAAACTGTTACAACTTACTTATTTAAGTGTTTCACTGTTTTAGTGTTTGATAACGGAGGGAGTAAAGTTCCATGTGAACTCAAACGTGATATCAATCCCTGCGGAATCATCAATGTTCCCTGCTACTTTAACTGGGAAGCCTCTAGAGCCAGGAACTTTGAGAATATTAGGTAATTTTAAGTGCACTTTATCTGTCCTTATTGTAGAGAAAATATCTCAAATAACTTTGATTTTTTCAAAATGCTAATAGGCTATTCTACTTACACGCTTGGAGTAAAGTCCAACATACGCCTGAAGAGTATGAAAAACATGCCATTTCCTCATATTGATGTACAAGTCGTACCTGCTCTCCCTTCTTTGGAGGTTAGTACATCCAAGCCCAAGTCGGAATTCTTCAGTTCATTCTCAGACTCTGTGGTGACCAGTGCTAGTATCTCACTCTTGATGGGAGAAACGCAGGAGTGCACTGTCACTCTGCACAACAACGGAAAGGTCCCTATCGATTTCCTTGAAATGAAGATGGATTCCAGGCTGGATAAGCAAATTCTAGAAATTTTCAAATGGAGTGAGGATAACATAATGTCGCAGCTTCCTATCCAACCGGGAGCCAGTGCAAGTTTTACCGTGTATATTTACGGTATTGGAGACTTTATTGGACAGCCCGATAGTGGCAATACGGTTGACAACAGTAGCGTTTCATCCTTACCTGTTTCAAATGCTCCGTCAGTGGATGGACCTAGTTCACTGCCTTCTAGGCTTGGTGCTATTTCCGATAGGCTGAGACCGAAACGAACAGAGTCGTCGGCATCCAATAGGTCAAGTATTAAAAGTGGAGGGAGTAGTGTAAACTCATTTCCTGTTCGAAGTCCTAAAGTTTCGATGGGATCAAATGTCAAGGTAGAAAACGAATCCTTCAACTAATCTTGAATAAAATAGTGTGGGGCTTGATAACGGTTATTTATTATTTAGAATTATGAAGCCGTTTTGAACCTAAAGTATTCTGGTGGACCAGGGTATAAAACAAGGCATTTCCGTCGGTGCGGGATAGCCTTTAACGTGGAGGTCTCTCCTGCTTTGTACATTACAAAGTGGGATACTCTTCCTGGCGAATCGTAAGAAATCAACATTAATTTTAAAATATTTTAAAAGATATTGAAAATTATGTTATGAATTATATATTTAGACCGTCTCAATTCTACCTGGTACTGGATCTTTGGAACGCGACCGAGAATGAAATGGAAGTGCACTATGCGAAAAACAAACAAATACTGGTGGAAAAGGCAGAGTCTTGTAGGATTCCAGTTCCCCTGGACCGTTGTCCTATGACGAATGTTGAAAAAGGTATGTCGTAGTACAATGAACAATCTCTCTTTTTACCTCTTCCTTAAACGCCTATCCTAAATAAAACAATTTCTAGGGAGGGAGGAACAGGCATGCTGCGAACACATTGTGACAAACGTTGATCTGAAGTGGGAACTTCCCGATTGCTCCGGGAAAGCAACGATGCAAGGAATTAGGTTAACCCCACCAATGGTGCAGCTCGTAACTGTTAGTCCCATCCATTGGGGTAAGTTTCAAGTCATCGCCGGAGTGCAATGAAATTTTCGAACTTTTAATTTTGGATTGATTTATTTTTTTTAGAAATAATGATTAATGGAGAGGCAGTGAAGCCAGAAGAGATACGGTTTGAAGCAGGAGAAATGATAAATGTCAACGTTTGGCTCCGTAATCATTTAAAGGAGGCTTTGGAGGATCTCTCGTTGTCCTTGGATTGCTTCCAGGATTACCAGAATGGAAGATGCAACTACAAGCTGGACTCTAGATTTGCAGTCATTGGAAATGACTCTGTCCTGATACCAGAGGTATTTAAAAATCTTCTTATGCTAAATAGTATATCTGTGTATGAAAACTAATGGTTTTGTTTAATTCAACAGATCTGTCCTGGAAGTGCCTTCCAGCACGCAATGTCCATGATATTCTTCGTACCGGGCATGTACAAGGTAGACTTCAAATGCAATCGGAAGAGTGCGGAAGACTGCGTCTGGAAATTCAATCCTCCTTTGGACATCCAAATCAACTAATTTCAGCATTAAAATGTGAAGTGCAAGTGCTAATCCACTGTTAGCTTAAAGTCTAGTTAAAATGTTTAAATAAAATCAATCAAGCTTCTACCAAAAATAGATTGTTGCATTTTTGTATTTATATAAAGTGTAGTTTAAACTCTTAACGGAAAACAGGTTCTTATTGATTGTTAGAATTTTGGACTAGGTTCGTATATTACATCATATGTTCTGTTGGGTTGCATTAATTTATCAAATCACGCTCAGATCAGATACAATTCAATAAAAATGAAACGTTTTAGTACACTCTACAACTTGAGTTTATTGCATTGATTAATATTTTGGTTTCAAGCATTCAAATATATCAGGTGAAACCAAGACTGAAAAAATATATTCATTAAATTGTCCACTTATTTCTTTTCATTCGAGCGCACTAGTTTTTCTGGGGCGAATTAAACTCATTCGTGTTTTGTGAATACTTCACCAATTTCCTTACAATCACTTGAAACAAACTTGAAATCTTATAAAATGGTGTGATAATAGGTTATACTTTTTTATTTCGTCAATATTCAATATAATTTAGATAGCTACATTTTTTAAGCTTTAGTTAAAATTAACCTCGTACACATAAATGCAACTTTTACATTTCATTTTATTCACCTTTAATCTTTACAGCAATACTCTTTCCACCTATTCTCCATTAATAATCTGCATACATCATACAACAAAACAAAACAATATAACTTCCGCCGCCGTATACATTTTTGAATGCATTTTAAATACGCTTAATTAATTTAGGGTATTCTTGGGCCGAGAGTTACAAGCTGCATAAAATTTAATTTAGTGATGATCAGGGCAGTAAAGGAAAGGGAGGTACAAAACCTTATCGATAACTTACATTTTAAAATTCGCTTCATATCTTCTACTTGTTAACATTAAACAAAAGCCTATGACGTTACTTAAGGGTTAGGTCATACCATATCATCATGTGAATTAACACAATTGCATGATGTCATGTATGTACATATTTTATTTTAATACAGAGTAAGTTTATTAGTAATTACTATCGCCGTATTTAGGGAATAAGTATAATCCATTTTATTATTATATTGCGTAATGTGATGATTTCAATCTAAAATATGAAAAGTACAAATCGGTTAAAGCACAACATGATATAAACCAAGTTACCCAATCACACAAAAATCAGTGTCGAAGTATCCAAGTTCGATTTGTGAGTTTAAAAACAGCACATAGATTTCACCTTACATACGATAAATTTTGTTTACTGCAAGTGCTCGAATACCTTTTTTAAAAGTTATAATATTTTAAGTCACCAGGTCAGGTCAAACTAAAGCCCTTTTAATAATTGCCTGAGGAAAACGTAAAATATTTATCTAAATAGCTGTCTATACTTTACATCTACCATATCTTCAAAATGTCCCGAATTCACAGTGATCCACTCGTCCATACTCAACAATTTATTTAGAATAGTTTACAAGTAATTTTGACATGTTCTGTTTACGAAGCAGTATCGAAAATATTCTTTGCAGCTGGAAATTTACATTTTTCATATTATCAACTCTTAAATTAAAATCTTCTTCTTCTTATTCATAAGTAATCAATCACTAATTACCCTATACATTGCAAAAGGAAACGTTTTACATTCATACAATTATTCAGGCATTTACTACGACAGCATTTTTATAGGAACAACCGTGGAATGAAACGAAGCTTTGAGGGAGTCTCAAGTAAGCAACTTTTTCGCATTACAGATCCTACGATAAACAAACATACGTTAAACAACTAAATTCGACATTTAGATTTTATCCCTATAAAATAAAATTTTAATATACTCACACTCAAATCCAAAAATTTTGAATCAAACATTCCATCAAAACCTTACTGGCCGTTTTAAGCTTGCCATTTTTAACTGTTCAATAAATACAAGTAGACTTTTTCTTTTGTGCATTTTGATTTGTTTTATTAAAGAAAACATCTTGAGCTATAAATATTATTAATACTTCACTATTAAATTACTTATTCGATTAAATTTCCTCAATTTCAAATAGTTCCCCATATACATCTTTCTCCTACAATTTTTTTGTCGTGAAAGTAGTTTGTACAATACAGAATGTTGTTTTGCGAGACGCACTATTACCGTTTTGATGAAACTTATACAAAACTAAAATATAATTACAAAGCCCTGATCATGTATAGAAGCCACTTACCCTCCAAGTCAAACTATTTCGTATAATCAGAATGAGTGAAAGTAAAACAATATAAATTTTTCACTAGGACGAGGGAATTTTTTCTTTGAAACAATCAAAAATGCTATTTTGTTTGGGATTTTCATATCATGACCACTTTAAATTCTAAAGCAAATTAATGAGAAAGATAGAAACGCAGAGGCACATTAGATAAACTCCACTAGCTTGGGTTTGGTGAAGTGTGTCTGAAAGGTAGGAGATATGTTGTCGTATGACCTTAGGGAAAATGCAGTCGAGGAAGCTAGATGGCAACAGCATTCCCAAAGTCGACTTCAGTGCTGTTGCGCTGGTAGTGGTGGTTGTGAGTAGTACCCTCCCTCTAGTAAATTTTGAGGTTGAGCTTAAGCTACTCCCAGAATTGACGGAATTGTCACCCGTCTTGTGGTGATGAAGGTGATTACGTAAATCTTCAAAATTCGGTGATAAGTGACCTACCATCCAGCAAAATTAAAACAAATAAGTTGTTATTTATTAATAAGATATTTAATTAATTCCGATACAGATTTAGGTAATATTTAACAGCATTACTCTGGGAAATAAAAATATCATCCAGAATTAAAACGAAAAGATTAGAGCACAACTTCATTTTCTGCATTTACAAAGCACCTCCTTTCTTTAGGAATAGGGAAGGATTAAGCAAACCGGGAAGAAATGCGAACAACATAAATGGAGAACAACGAAAAACGTACAAGTTTCATACTTGATACTCTTGCAAACTTTCACCTTATAAGTGAAACAGCATCACACGATCATTATCATCCTATTTTAAGGGTTGAATAAAGTGTTTTCATTTCAGGTGAAAATTGGAAAGGCTTTAAATCACAGTTTGATTTGCGACTCCCAAAAGAATGGAAAAGCGAATGTATAAATGGGGTGTATGAACCCTGATGCGAAACGTTAGGAATGTGATGCAAGCTCTTATCTTTTAATACGTAGCATCCAAATCACAGCAAATGAGCGAATTCATTCATTGTACTAAATATCCACTGTGACAAAAAAAGAAGCAATGGAATGATCCCGTGTTCATCAGTAGTGAGGAGTTTCCCTTATTCGGAACATTGCACTCCTTTTTCGGCGTATTCCCCAAAATAAAATTTTTTTCTCTCGTACAATTACAAATATTTCCTGAGAATGAGAAGCAGCAAAGTGTGTAAGTCCGTAGGCTTAGAAAAAAGAGCCAGCACGTTTTTCATAACTTGCTTCTTACGTAGAATTTGGGAACGACATGTACGTTACGTCTGTAGTTGTGCCCCTCGTTTACTCCTTGTGACAAGCCTTTAAGGTCTAAGATTTACGGTAAATTAATGAACCTGTAATCCTTGTCTACCAGGACCACCCTAAACTTTTTTCCGTGAGTTAGAAAAGGTAGTCATATGCAAGTCAAGTCCAGTGAAATAGGTGGATGCACGTAACCCTACATATAATATTTAGCTCAGCGTTACTGTACTAAAGGCCAAACTGAGATCATTTCATACTAGGCCAAACCACAGCCAACCCAATTATATCCCATCCCCTAGTAAAAATGTAGCATTTCTCACGATGGGAAAAGTTTACCCGTTTTTCAGTCGGGAACCGAGAAAAAGAAAGTTTAAGCAAGACACTTTTTCATTAGGTGGTCTTCACCCAATGTAATTTAAGTAGAACAAAGGTCAAGTAGCTGATGTAATCAGGAGGAGCAATAAGGAAGCTCCCAACACCAAACCATAAACGAGCCAAGGTTACTTGAAAAATTGAAACGTCCTTCGGAGAGTGTACGAACCAGCACAACCAAAAATAAGTAGCTAACCCAAGTGCATCTAAAATCTAAAATTACCTACGAGGGAGGAAAACAAATGAAATATAGGGAAAGTCTGGGTCTCGTGCCGAGTTAGTTTGTTTCGGGTCTTGGTCTTTCTCTCTATATTTTCCCCATTACCAGGCTTATTTACACTTAATACCTCGTGGATCTGCGGAAGAGGTTGCATGCATGGGTGGCGTGTTGGCTTGTATGTCGGCGGTGGTAATGAGAAGTCTTTTCTCCTTGTTGTTCTTCCCTAATTAGCCATTCCCTGTGTCTCTTCATTTGGCTTAGGCTTGACTTGTATTTTCTCTCTTGCTTTTTCCAAAAGGAAAAAATAATATGGTCATGCATCCCAAATAATAAAAATGTTTTCCAGTGGGAAGCCAGAAAACTAGAGAATCTCTGAACATTATAAGGGTAAGCTAGGATGCAAGGGCAAAGATAGCAAACAACTCATGAAACACTGTAGTGAACACTACACATTCCAGTATTCAATCCATCCTCCTCATCATATCATCACACTCCATATAATCGCGTTATGATTACATTAAATTAGCCTCCCTTCCCAACACAAATCTCGCGATGGTAAATAGAGAAAACTGAGTTAATGCAAAGTAAATAAGAAACTTCTCTCGGCTCGTGAATCATAGGAATAATATTTTGTAAAGATCAACCAAACTAAGTCATTAAAATACTTATACTTGAAATTTCGTAACGCATTCAAATTCATTCAACTATTCATACGACTTAATGATGCAGCACTTAAAATCTTGACGGAAAAACACAGCGTCTTTGCTAACCTTCAAGATAGCTGCTAAATCTCTAGACGGAAACAAAGAAGTCCAACCGCGCAATTATGATTATCGCGGACAATGCAATGAAATTCGTCACCCAAGTTTATCGCAAACTTTAAAGAACTTGTGGGGAAACGTGAAGTAGGACGTTTTCTTTGGTTGCACAATAAAATCTTGGAATTAGATCCTCGAAATGAGTGAAATAAAAATTGGAAGCCTTTGAAACGAGAGAAGAATGAAATGAATGAATGCGCTTTTGCTGCTTCTCTTTTTAAAGCTACTACATTCACAAGAATCCGCCTGACTCAATCTTTTTATTTAAAAAACGAGGTTAAATAGCCCGCAGCTGTTTAGCACAGGAACAATGAAAAGAACTAGAGTGTTTCGGAGGAGAGGGTGAAAGAAGAAAAAGCAAATAAATCTCTACGATCTAAATCTCATTTGATGTACACAATCTGCAGAACTGAACACGACTTGGTTCCTTATACGATATTTAAGCATTAATAAAACAAGAACAAACCAGGTGTACATACATTTTTATGGCGGCCTGGCCTCGGTGGTGCTATCGCTATCAGCAAAAAAATAAATTGATTGCGATTGTGTATTTGTACTACTGCAAGTTTTAGGTTGGACTACACCCCACCAATGCCACTCTCAATTTAAGTATTTCGCGGAGCAGCACTTTTTTAAAATAAATAACCCATTATACTGACACTAGAAAAAAGATTGGAATCCAAGGAATGAATGGAGAAAGAATAAGAATTCCAAGGAGGGAAAACAATATGTAGCATTACAGCATACGTAGACTTCTGGAATGAATTACCACTAGAAAATTGTACCATTAACAATAAGGTCAGCAAGAAAAGCATGAAAGGAGGTGCTATAGATTCTGTACTTCTCTTTACAGATTTAAGAGGAATGGAGTTTAGGCGAGAAAAACTCGTATTTTCTGCTTACCTTTATTATTAGTCCATATGTCGATCTCGGAATCAGATACGACTTCGTTATTTATTGCTTTATCTGGACAAAAAAAGAAAAAGCTTGTCAGTGTCTTTGGGGTGAAGTGAGACAATGTATGAAAAACTGCAATACTTGCACTATTGTGGACTATAAGATTATTACAAGTTAACGTCATGTTCGTCTGTAAAAGTAAATTCTGTTGGTGGAGAGAACAGTTTCATTATGTTATCTACCCATTTTGGAAGTATGGGTAAGATTCTTTTGAAGAAAAACGTCACCCAACATTATCAACATGCAACATTTAGCAAATGGGACTGCTACGGATCAGTACAAGTAAATTCCACTGCCCTATATTTTATTCTGGCACGTATCATTTACAGAGAGCATACCCGTGTGTACGTAATTTTGAAACGAAATTTTAAAATATCTTTTGTTAGAGTGACTAAAACCCCAACTGCGCTCTAGAATCACACAATTTAACAAAAAAGCAGGACTTTCACTTTATACTTTCCCCACAAGAAAAAAATCGTTACGTGTGGCGCGATAAACTGTTCAGGGAAATAAATGAGCTTGATTTAAAGAACGTTGAGTGAATTTATGAAATGGACGTGCATGATTTCTATCAAATATCATGCACAGTAAAAAGAAAAGTTTCCTGAAGGACCACTACGGTAAAGGAAAATTATGATACTATCCAAGTGTATTAGGATTCTTGTAAAGTTCATTGTAGCTGGCCTGGTTCATTGTTAGATTTCGCAACTTTTAGCACAATTTTACACTTACAGGTAATTCCAATGAGATTAAGATAACAATTAAGTGCATGAGTAAAGGGTTATCACAAAACGGATAGATTATAGATTTTGACTGAGAAAATGCACACCTTTTTTCCTGAATTTTCGGTGTGGAACGCCGGTCGTTCTTAGGATGCTCACGATGGTAGTAGTGGATGGAGCTGGAATCTCTGCAAAAATGAGAGAAAATTGGTTTTTCATTATGTATGACCTATATTCACGAAATAAGCTATACTTCGCGAATTTTTATTTTCAACCCTTATAAAATATTAAAGCATGTTAAGCTCAAGTACCCCAGATTTTTTGCGACACTTTAATCTTTATCTTCATTCCATCTCAACTTTAGCGATAATATTCTCAGGATAAGTTTTGCCTCATCATTCAAGACAACATAAAACAAACAAGGATGGCTGACATAAATGTAAACGTAAAGAAAATTTTGCAAGACAAACCCTGGAAATTAAGCTAGATTCTTTGTCTAGCGAAAGAAAGATTGAAATACAAATCAATTAAGTAGAGACATGGGATGGGACGGTCTAAATTTAATCTTGATGGATCGGAACCAAGAAAAGAAATCTGTTATGACAAGTCACTGTCCCTGATCTGATGTGATCGTGATGATCAGTCTTTTCCTCTGTAAATTTACTTATATTTTTCGTCTCCACTCTATATACTCATTCCTATAGTGTAGAAGGTTTTGCCAAGAGCAAGCTTTACTTGAAATTGAGGAAACAGGAAACTAAGCTGAAAATGGTAAAACGAGAAGAGAATGGAAAAATTTTCCCCTGCGTATTATTTTCTCTTCCTAAGTTTTCATCCCTTCGTTCTTCTACTAATGTGGACGATACAAGAAACAGATAGTCATTCATCATCGTCGCCCTGATTTCTCTTTCGATAACTCATCCGTTATTCGTCTGACGTGCCATCCAAAAAATACAAAGAAAACAAATGGATTTGCTGAGGCTCAACCTTATCCATCATTGTTTTGTATGTAGTTATATTTGTCCATATTATTCGAGGTACGTATATTATGCTTTACATTTACATTACATTTAATGTCAGAAGAAGATAAGTTTACATCTGTTTGTTAAATGTAAATATCATCTACTCTTATTTAAACCTTAAATGACAATCAACCTCTCAACAAAGAAGAATTTTAAAATTACGCAAATAACCCGCCGCACAAATCATGGGGTTTAAGAAAGATTTTGGAGGTTTGAAAGTATAAAATCTTACCGTAAAGTTTAATGTTCCCGTCGGTCTCACCCAGACTGTTTTTGGCGACACATTTATCTAACATGAAAAGCAAAGGTAAAACATGTAAGGTACGAATTTTCTCCTTTAAAATAATGAAATTTTAGTGTTCTCTGTACTTACATGTTCCAAAGTCGTTGTTTGTGAGATTCCGAATTTTAAGCCGCATAAAACTCCTGTACCCTGAGTCCACTAGGACTGACTCGAACTTTTCCCCTGGAAATAAAGGTACAAGAATAATTCTCTTTACCAATCTAAAAAGCATAATAAATCTTGACCATCTTGCAACTTTTGAGACTTTTATATTTTTTATGAAACAAATCAACCTAGCTTGATTTAAAGTTTTTATTGTTAGCATTTTTACAACACCATCAGTCTCCATTTCCAATCAAGGATGTAATTGGTACAGGGAGTGTACCCAGCCATAAATTCAGGAAATGGACAAGAGACAACGACAAGTCAGAGAGGCAGTTGCCCTAACCTACTCTATTTACTTGAAACTTTTTTTTTTCCTCCCTCCCTTCCTCCAAGATCAGAACGAGGACGAGCTTGAGTAGCCATGCATTTAAGTAAAAGGTCCACAAGGACATTCTCCATCTCCTCATATTTGTGTTTGTATCTTCATCCAGCGAAGCAAGTTGCACATGTTTTCCAGGTTTTCCTCCCTAGAGAGGCAGTTGCCCTAACCTACTCTATTTACTTGAAACATTATTTTTTCCTCCCTCCTTTCCTCCAAGATCACAACGAGGACGAGCTTGAGTAGCCATGCATTTAAGTCCACAAGGACCATTCTCCATCTACTCATATTTGTGTTTGTATCTTCATCCAGCGAAGCAAGTTGCACATGTCTTCCAGGTTTTCCTCCCTTTTATTTTGCACATTTACCCTAAGCATTTTCCTTATTTTCTGGTTTGCCACCCCCGACGTAAATTTACGTGTACATGACCATCCGCAGCATCAGAGAAAGAAGGAAACAACACAAGACAAAAGGAAATTTAATGTGCATCAGTTTCTTATTCTCCCTCCTTTCTTTCTTGTCCTCTGCAGTAAATTACTCTGTTATCTGATGAGCCACGTCCAACCCCCATGTGATGCTATGTTAGGGTTTCCCACTCACATTAGTAATTTAAGTGGGCTGTAATAACAATATCGGAAATGGATGGGACGGAAGTATATTTAATGAGTAATTTTTCTGGACAACTAGAAAGGCAATATATTTCTGGAAGCTGTCTATTTTGGCATTTCCCCTTTTCCTCGGTCTGTGCGAAACCAGGAGGAACGTGTGTAGTATAAACGCTATAGCGCTGACTTTAATCCTCTAATTTGTCTTCATAATGCGTTTCAGATTGGACAAGGGAATGATGATGACACAGTTTTTATCCGGATTAAAAATCCCCGAGTTGTGGAAAACCATACCAATTTTTCTCCTTTTTTCTTGGCTCTGGTTTATTTTATCGCCAAATGTTGATCCTTATCATAATCATTCAGTAGCATTATCACTGTTCTGGAAATTAAAAATGAGTCATTGCTCAAATGTGCTTGAGGGGGATATTAAAGTGTTTCATTTCTTATAAAGACGTAATAATACTGGAACTTGGAACAGAAGGAAAGTAGGAGTCATTTACCTCCAGCGTGCCTGAGCCTTGGGTAAAAACTATGTTACGCAATCTATAAAAATTTATTTCTTTCTCACCAAAATATGTACGTATAGAGTTCCAGGAAGCAAATGCACTTACGAAATTGCTCTTATGCCTCAAGTCAAAGACATCCCGTAAAGACAAGGTAAAAATTAGACAAGGAATGTGACTTTACTATTTCCAGTTCCAGGTTCCTGGAATATGTTCATACTCTTTAGCAAAGAATTATTCCATAGAATTGATAAAGTACATGTAATGGTTCACTTAGTTCAGTTTTGCAGCATAAAACTTTTTTGTCTCAAAAGCTGACTGAAAGAAGCACAGATGCCTGGAAGGGATGGTGTCGTCGGGATGCCTAAGAAAAAGTTTAAGCAAAACGTGAAAAATTGGAAGTAACTGGGATGGAGTGACTACTGACTGTCAACTGAAGTATAGTATGGTGGGGTACCATGGTGCACTACTGCAAAGGCAGTTGTCTCCATGTGCCTCCTCAACGCAATCCATAACACATTCATTCGGGTTGAGTTGAGTGTGACTGAGTCTCAGCTCGTTTTCATATTTATGCAGATTACGTTAAAACTGCAAGCACACGACTTGATAAAAAAAAACTTTTTTCTGGGACGATCTGCCCATATGCCCTTGAAGAAGAAAGAAAGACAGTTGTGGGAATGGGAATTGTGCTGACAGACAATAAGCCAAGGATGTAAAGAAATAAAAGAATATTTCTCTTTACGCATTCACATTCTAAATTTCAATGGCTTACTTTCCCCATACTCATTTTTTCATATTTTGTGGCATAAAGTGATTGTTCAACATTTTTATACAGAATAAAAAGAACCTTGTCGGATTTTTTACTGTCACGATCACGTATGAATGGAGTAGGATGCAGAATATATTTATTTTATGCTTCATTCCATGGATAAGTTTACGATGTTTGAAGCACTACAAATGCACAAACAGCAGTTGTTGCAACAACGAGAGGGTGGGATTGCGTTGGCGTTTAGCTACGAAAGTATTGATATGCGATGGAGAAAACAGATGAAGAAAAAATGGCACGTGAGTTATTGTCGGCTTGTCTCAAGAAGGAGAAACGGGAAAAGGATTCAAAATTTTTGCATCATCACCATTTACATTAAAATTACTCGAAAATGGACTAAAACTTATGCGAAAATTGATCTTTATGCGATGGAGAAAACAGATGAAGAAAAAATGGCACGTGAGTTATTGTAGGCTTGTCTCAAGAAGGAAAAACAGGGAAAGGATTCAAAATTTTTGGATCGTCACCATTTACATTAAAATTACTCGAAAATGGACTAAAACTTATGCCAAAGATGATCTTAACGTTTTGACCTTTCTCTGTATTTATCATAGAGGTGGGAAAATAACTTTTTTTAAAGCCATACAAATCAATGAGCTAGATTTTAGATCTACTCTTAATTCCATATCTGTTCTCTTCATTTTCATTGTTATTCTATTCCAAACAAGATATTCACGTATCAGTAGATGATTGTCAGCTCAAAATAAACAAACCCTAATCCAGCCTGTTGCAAAGTCAGCTCCCCTCACTCTTCTTTTAGGATTTTACAGCATTTACATTTCTCATTTCTCTGATGCAATGGAGGTGGATGTGGTGTTTCTAGTTGGTGGAAGCTTGCTAATCGAGTCTAATTGCTTTTCATCAGATCATTGCATTAGCCTAAGTAAATGAACTAAATGGAGTGTAGGATATGGGGAAATGATCTAGCCATTTTCTTTCTCCATATTTTTCAAACACCTCAACTGAACTCAATTCACTCAAGCTGGGTTGCATGTTACATAAGAGGGTTTTTGTATGAAGAGAAAGAAAGTAAACAATTCCTCCATTTAAAAGCGTATATCATGTTTCTTGATTGGTTTCTTTCTCCGAGAAAGAGTGAGCAACACGTTTTGTTTGTCATTTCATCATCATGATAAACGACAGTAACAACGTTTACAGATTAGATCTAAAAGGGAGAAATAGGATCAGATAAGCTAGTACACGACAAATGCACTTTAATTTTCATGAATTAGGAGAAAAAATAAAAGTGGATTGGAATCCAGTCATTTGCTTCATTGCATATGGATTTTACACTTCTCATTTGAATTTCCCTGGTTAG
>JAANSQ010000964.1:0-17743 GCA_036850885.1 Lepidocyrtinus dapeste | reverse complement strand
ACCACTAGGATGTTTTGAGTATTTGCTGGTAGTTAGGGGGTCATTACTATCCCGTTGAATTACTTTTTGGAGCAGAACCTACTTATAGAGATTGATACCCCCCTTGTTAGTTTTTACTCACTTCAGTACACAAATCAATACATGTCATGAATCCTTGCACTAATTCCGGTATATAGGCTGAACAAATAATTTAATGGGATGTATTGCATTTGAAAACATCAAACACGCTAAATTCAGAGTTTTATTGATTTTGAAGGGTAAGAGTACAACTTTCCAGAATGCTTGGAGTGCCATAGAATTGCATAAATAAATGATTATGTATTATAACTTACCCGACTCGAACCTATAAGCATCTGACAGTACATATAAATAATATACATGAAAACGATTAATGCATTTTGAGATCGGAACTGAATTTCAGTCAACTAAGTAATCATATTGTTGGCAAAGCGTCCATTTTAGATCTACATACATTGAAAGTTATCAGTAAAAGAATGGTAAAGTTGAATATTTTATTTTCTTAGGAATTTCAGTTTGCGCATCTGTGTACTCTCTGGTTGCTGTCTCACTTGACAGGTAGGTAAACGCGTTAGCCTACTACATAATTACTTATCTGGGAACTTAACGTAATAGTAGGATTTTTGAAGCCATTTCCCTAATATATTTTTTGCTAGACTTGCTCGAATTAAGCTTTAACTTTAATTTTTAGATGTTCTGCGATTTTGTTCCCGTTGGCTGGCGGTTTTACAAAGCGTAAGGCGCGAACTATCATTGTGCTGATTTGGTTCATTGCTTGCATGCTGGCAATGCCATGGGCACTTTACTTTGAGATAGTAGCACCCGACCCTGTAAACCATCCAAACCTGCTATTTTGCTTGGAAAACTGGCCGGAAGGATTAGATGGTGACCTTTATTTCCTCGTAGGAAATATGCTTCTTTGTTACCTGATTCCACTGAGTCTGATCTCAATTTGTTATATACTCATCTGGGTAAGGGTAAGCTACCGTCAAGTTCCAACAGACTCTGCCGCAGCACTTCAAAAAGTACATCGTAAGGCTAAAATAGGCGTTATGAAAATGCTGATTGTGGTTGTCCTCGTCTTTTTGTTAAGCTGGCTTCCTCTGTATACTCTATTCGCAAGAATCAAGCTTGGAAATTCTTTAATGCCATGGGAGGAAAACTTGATCTCAATTGCAACTCCAATAGCCCAGTGGTTAGGATCTTCGAATTCATGCATTAATCCCGTTTTATATGCATTTCTAAATGTTAAGTTTAGAAGAGCATTTCAATCTCTTCTTCCACAATGCTTTCATCCTAAACATCCTGGCCATTTGAGTACAACCAAATCATCGTTTCTAAACAAGCACACTTCAGTATACAATATGACAACAGGAGTGTAAGAAATCTACTAATTTTGCTAAGAAGATCAATAGTTCCTCAAAAATATGGTTTAAGTACAATTTTTTATTTACATACTGATTTATGTATACAAAGAACCATTCTTTTACTAACAAGTTTAACTTTATTAGTTTTCACAGGGGTCAAAGAACGTAATTAAGGCATCATTCTGTGTATGTATGCATATGTATTTGAATCTTTGAACGTTTTGCAAATAAGATTTATAGTATTCCATATTTTTTCACGTTGACGACAAATATTATTGATCTCGTTTTGATAATAGCTTTCACTCCTAAAGCAACCTTACTATACTCACCGTCAGAAACCAGAGTTACCTACTTTGTAAAATTGGGTACTTTTTCTTCCTAGTATCAGTAACAATCAAGCGTCTAAAATTTAGATACTGTCAACATTGAAAAAAGTAATTTAAAAATTATAAAAAGGGAATATTAGTAGCACGTTAAGGGTCCTTCTGTGGATCTGGCAATGCAAAACTCTAACTTCCAAGCCCGTACCCAGACCGATAGACGTAAATTTTGTTACATGCTGATTGATTGATATATGATCGGTCAACCAGCCAAGGCGGAAAATACTAAATAGAAATGAAGAAAGATAACTTAAATTGATGGACGGTGTACATTCATAGCCTCAGCTATTTTTGAAAAGTAGACATGATAATATTGAAAATTTACAGGAGATAAAAGTACAATAATTTTAGGTATAAGTTTTCGGATTTTACGATTTCAATATTAATAATGATTGTTTGAAATATTTGTATGATCTATGTATTCATGTATCGTTCCATTATGAACTATCTTCTGCGCCAAGTCAGCCTATACATAAGTCAAGAGTTAGTTATTCATTAAATCTAACAATACAGATTCAACTTAACGTCTCTACCCTTTACTTCAGGAAAACTAGGTCTGTTTCAGCTTAAATTTTTATTTGAAACTGGTCTGGATTAATAGGTCGAAATTAGGCCTGTCGTTTTTTGTGTAAACTTGGCTCGGATGTGAATATCTCGTAATGGTTTATAATATGATACTAATTGTATTGTAAGTTGGCTTACAACGTTAAGATAATTAACTAGGGGTAGTTATTCATAACCAGTAATTACATAATAGAGTCTAATCAGATCTACCGGGCTTTATAGTCAACCATATAGAAACGGACTGTTTTAAAACGTAGTCAATACTTGTGAATTTACATATTGCAACTAAATAAGTATTTACATGTTTAAAAAATTTTAGTATGAAGGTTATAATTCATACTCAAGATATATTTCAATTCGCAATGCGTAGTTTTAATTATTTTGTCAGCGAGAGAATGTATTATTGTATGATGATAACTTTAAGTATTTTTAACTCTCAAAACATGCTTAACACGGTCATTGTCTGGGTTTATTTATAAAATGCAAATATACATGTACATGTTCACTGTATATTATGTCTGGTCAAAAATTGTGGTGCAACATTTAAGAATAGTTTGTAAATTCAAGGAATTTCCTTTGTGAGTGTAATTTTAAATTAAAGAAACTTCCACAGATTAACCAAATGAATGTAAATTAAATTAACGCTCAGTTGATGAAAAAAAGTGTGCACCAAAGAGCCTAATTCTCAGTTAAAACTGCATCCCAAGCATAAAAGTAATTCCTCCCTGTTACAATATTTCAAGTTCCCGGCTTTGTAATTTACGAAAGTTGTTAAGCTCTCGCGCCTTCATGATTAATACGTACCACACATGGACCCCATTTCAGTGGAGACATCATTATGCAGAACATTGTGACGAACTTATTTTTGCGGTGAACCAACAATAGAATTCACGGATCTTGGGTAAAGGTAAAGGATTGCAACGTTTGCTAGTTCATAATTGCATATTAGGGAACATTGCAGATGAATGGCTTGATACTAGCAGAAGCCCACAACTTTGAGGTAATGAATTTACTGTGCTCAAGTTTTAGGAAGAAAGTTGAAGATATCACAATCTACGTAGTGCTTTCTATGCCTAAACATTATACATTATCATTAGAAAGTCGGGATACGGAGACAGCAATAAACTTTCTCAAATGCATAGACGCAGTATATTCTTCTTACAATGTCAATTACTTAAATCTTACCAAAAGTAGAATCCTACCGAGATAAAACAAAAAATGCTAGATTTGAAAAGAAAAGGCGGACACAAACCCGATTTCTTTTGACACTATATTTACAAGATACAAAACAAAAAGCACAATAACGTGAAAGGAATTCAAAGGTCAGGGCAACATACAAATGATATTGTCCATGCATAACCATTCTGCGAAACTGGAGATCTGTATGCGTGTAAAGGAAATAATAAAATAAAAATATATTATTTGCCATTGACCGAGTAATATATTATGGCATTTTTTCAAAAGCATTCTTTCTTCAAGATGAAAAGGATGAAGGAAATGTTGACTTCTTTCCGCTATACTTGGAATGTTTATTTCGTCGTGAGAAACCAGAACTGCTTATCCGTCTAGCAGAAATTGGAAACATGGAGGAATCTGAATCAGACGTGTCTTCCCATGGAGAACAGTCAGTCAAAGTTCCTCGCAAAAGTACAGCCCTACGTCTTCTAACCTCCTTGCGACCTTGTCTACCTCGACGGCCAAAATCGGTACCTGGGGTGTGGAATTTATGTCCTCCTCCAAGGTGTCCCTTCCAACCTCTCTCTGAAAACCGAGCCTTTCCATCTAGCCCTTTGCGCAGCAATAAATTAAAATCAATTATGGTTAAACAAGGTGCATCCGTATCTGTGTCTGAATTATTTGTCAGGTGACTTCTAGATGGAGTTTGGCTGTCCCTACTATGTTTCAAAGACGAGCTTGTGCCCCCAACAACTCCACCTCCTCCAACTTTTCTTCCTAACGTTCTAAATCTACCTCTGGCTCGTTCTCTTTGACGATTATAATGTTGGGAATCAGAGTTATCTTGTCGTGGCGAATAATATGACTCATGCAACACACTAAAGTCGAAAGTTCTAAAGGCAGCTCGTAAAGGTGGATCTTGGGGGTGACCCAAGACTTTTCCTTTATTCACTTTTGGACTTTGCGGGGGGCTCGGAGAACTATCTAGTGCACTTGCTGGGATAGATGTTGTCTTTGATGTCATGTTTCGTAAATTTAATCTCCCCCTAGTGAAGCGTCGTGTTGACTGTTGTCGCTTTTGAGTATCTTTAGGGGCATTAAATTTTACAGCTTTTTTACTCGCATCATTATCATCTGAACTAGAAGGCATATCATCATCACTTGAATCAGAATCACAAAGTTCCGATGTTAACTGATGCAGCTTAACCACTGTTCTTTCCGGTGTATTTTCCTTGCTCATGGAGCTCTGTGGCGTACTCCATGTTTCACTCTGAGCGTCATTTGACATTGCCGTTTTAGTATTTGGTGAGCACGCTTTCTCACCGTTATCTTTAGACTTGGGACGTGAGCGGCTTCTAGAACGAGACTTTCTCCTCACAACACGTTTCTTTTCTGCTTCTTGATTCTGAGTAGGACCAGAGGGTGCCGCTGCTGTGACAGTGATTGGAATAACCCCTGTTACTCGGAAATACTCAAAAAAGGTGCGGACAATGTTTCTTCCTAGGCGAAAGTCTAGGTTACACAAAAAAACCTTATGCAATTATGTATATTTAACAGCAAACTATGCATATTTTTAAGAAGCTTACATCCGTCCTCATTGTAAGCAACAACTGCATTCGTTGTTGGTTGGTTATATCCATAAAAAGAAGCCTCTAGAGTATAAATATTTACGGTACTCTTTAGTACCTCACAAAGGTGCCTGAAGAAATTGAAAACATTAAAAGTAAGCTTTAGAAACCCATATTTTATCGTATGAATCAATTTTTCACAAATTTAGGCCCCTTTAATTTACCTTCTCGCAGTTCCTGTCTTCACAGGATCTCTGTTGTACATTGTATGATTTGCATTGTAGTCTTCCGCATTATGCGCCAATAATTTTGGAAATAGTATGTGCCGTTCAAATCTGGGTATTTAAAAGGTAAGAATTAACATATTTTTGTCGATACTAATCTTCAAAATTATTATCTGTGAATTATTAAATTGTAAAGTTGATTAGATGTACCTATACACGTCATCGTAAGCATTACCATGAATAAACGCCCCCAAAAGACTGGCATGAGCGTGAAGATCAATGACCATATCTAGGTCCATATTCTAGCAAAGTACAAATTATTAATGAAAAAATATATCAAAGGAAACATTGCTTTCACCCATGTTTGATCAAAGCAGAAAATGCCATTTTATCAATATTCTTATCATGTCTCTATACCTTACTCCCGTCAAGTTCTACAAGAAAATTTTTTAAGGCACTAAGCGACGGATGAGCCCAAGGAGAAATTTGATTCCATTGCCGGTTCAAATCATATCCCATAAGTGAACACCTGATAGAATCATTTAACAAACACGTCGTTCATGGTAAACACATCTCCCTTTATCCTACGCTTGATATTTAAATAAATCAAATTGCAAAAAACTCTGTTTTGACGGATAATTAAGCTTTAAATTGATCTTGCTGAATGTGAAATGGCACAATGATACCTGAATAAACTATTAATGATTTCTTTGCTTATCATTGAAAATAAAAGTGAGGAAATCAAATGGATTGCACAATTAATAACTATTCATACGCATGCATCTTTGCCATTTTGTTTGCATTTTTACAATGAACCTTCAGTGATTAATACTTTTCGCCTTGGTCAGAGATATCATAAAAATATAATGTTGTCTGCAAAAGTTATCTTTTAAATTTAATGAAGCTCACAGTAAAATCTGCGTATGCTTTTTTACCCGTACAAACCAGCTGTGCTATCTTTGCTCTAGCGTCAAAGCATAAGTAGACTTTGAAATAATTTGGCTTACCTGAAATTTCCAAGGTAAACACCATCTGGGTTAATCATTGGAACTATTTTGATTATGACGTGTTCTCGAATTGTAGAAGCGATTCCATGTCCACTAATCATGAAATCTAAAAGACCTGAGAGCAGTGGCATTCCAGTAAATCTCTCAAGTTTGTTATCTCAGTGTTTTACATTTATACGTATTTTAATACCTTGAGCAATATAGGAAGTTGGAGACTCCCCAGGATGACTACGGGCCAATACAACAACAACCTTTGACCTTTTTCCATTGATTAAAGATGGATTTCCAATAGTTATCACTTCTATTTTCCGATTTTGCTAGAAATGAGAAATGTATTAGCCGAACAAAGGGATATGAATCAGTTCCACTTAATTTTTAAAAATCCTTAGTTACTAATGAATATCCAATAGCTTCTCTCCGGAAGTAATTGAATTCACGTTGCTCAATTAAGTCCAAGTGTGCTTGGCACCTAGCGTAAGAGTACGGGAAGCTAAATGCAAATTGGTAAACATCCTCCTCCCGATCAAAAGCAAATGCAAAGGACAAAATGTAATGATTTCTGTGCTCTGGAGATTTATGGTAATACACATATTTCCCAGGAAGACGCTGCCTAAAACACATATATTGAATAGATTTTTTTTACTCAACTTGGGTTTGAATTTAATAGCATTAATTTTGTTACCATCTTGGTCGACTAGTAGTTTTCACAAGTGGAGTCATTCCATCCCGGAAAAGGGTTTTTATTTTGCAGAGATTCACAATGTTGAATATCACCCTCTTTATGTAAGAATATTAATTTTTACCTTCTCACTCGATTTATTATAGCTAATTTGACTTTTTTATGTATTTTATTGTGATTTACTTTACCTGATCTGCTCTGACATTATCAACAACAAAGTTGAACCACAATCTGTATCTTGGATTACACGTATCGGGCCGGATAAATAGATCGTATTCGTACTCCGATATAAAGTCAACTCGACCTAAGTTTCCTTCAAAATTAAAATAAAAGTTGCAAGTAAATCAGTGGAAAATGAACAGACAACAATTTTTTAATAGCTCTAACAAGAATGGGAGAAAGCTGTTAACCGTAAAATAGTCTTTGTACCACTTTCGTAAGAAGCGTCAAAGCATAGATGCCCACGCTTGGCTTTCCCACTATGACCAGGAGGTCGCAGAACAATTCTTGTGACGTTTCCAAGACCACCCTCAGCATCACTGTCGTCACTTTCTACAATATCAAAAATAATTTGCTTTCCAATATTCTAAAAGGTTGGTCTAAGATTTTTGAGTCAATATGATGATTTCAATGGTTAGCATGAATGAATTTAGTTGAAACCAAAAGACCCATTAGCAGATACATGGAATTTGTTTGCATAAAATTAGATTTCGTTCTCGTTAATGCAAAATAGATAAGGCAGTACCTTGCCGACGAACTTCTATTCTTGCAGGATGATCTAACGGATCCCACGGTTCCATATCCATTTTTAATTTCCTAATGATAACTATTAGTTTAACTAAATTTTTAAGGCTTTCACTAATATATTCGTAGGTTTAAGATAACTGCTATCGTAGTTTTTAGAAACTAGGATATTATAAAAAGGGCCGGTATGTTTGATTCCCTTTACAGATAATACAACTGCCGCAGTGAAAAAACCGTACCAAGTAATAATAAGTACACACTTGAGTGCAATAAAAAGTTAGGAAGAGAGAAATGTGGAAAAAGCTACAAAAGTGTTTAGCCACGCACCTGAGAGAAAGTTTTGTCAAAAAATCTATGATATATGAGGTATCTCGGCAGTTCTATTGACCATGCCAACAATATAACGATGGAAAACATTATGCTTACATTTACCGTATCCTCAAACCTGATATAACCTCATAAAACAGGTACAAAATATTTAGGAACACTTTGCGAATAATTAAGATCAAAGTTCAACTAACCATAACACTTGTTCGCTGAATCTTACATGGATTTGTACAATATTTAAATATTGGAACGCATCGACTCCTTCCAAATGCACAACTAACTAATTTCAATCTCCACTAAAGATAAGAATCATTACGGAACGGACGGAAGACGGAGACAAAGTTTCATTAGATGTTTTATGAGTACGCATATAAAATATAAGCACGCCAAACCAACAAGAGAACCATTGTCGCAAACTAGGAAAAATGAGAGGGATAGACCAACAAGGAATAAGTACTGCGCTTCATTTGAGAGACTGGTTTATAAGGTACAATATATTTATTTTATTACAAATCTAGTCTAACAGTTTCGAAGAAAAAAATTAATTCATGATGATAGGTCAACTTTAGTATACACATATTAATATACGTTATAGCTAAATCGCCTTAAGCCGGTTTGGTTATCACTTTTTGAGCAGATTTTTGTCGTTCAACATGAAGTAATGTTTATTTAACCGCTAGCCATCCAAAATTCGATTAAAAATTCATTTGGAAGAACTAGAATATTGTTTCTGAATAAGTTCAATGTTGGCATTTTTACAGGGATTAGCTAGGCTAATGACCAAATTTTGAAGAAAATCAAATTATAGATAAAAGGTAAGGATTGAATTAAATTAAAGAATCGCATTTGTACGTTTCAACCAATGGACATTTATTTTATTAGACAGCTGAAATATCTTGTGATATCTAATTATCTCCACAGAGGTTATCATTCCAAAATCTTAAGGACTACATTTTTGCAACCTGGGGATAATTTACCTATTTTTATGTAGGGTCCCTCTTGTATCTTAATAAATAAATAATAAATATTATTATGTGCGGGAGAAGTAGGAGTACAATTTCCTGGAATCAATTTAACTTTGACCTATTTGGCAAGATTTTCATGGAAATATGGTTGGGTTTGCCCACTCATAGAGCACTTTTGGCTTTGCTTTTATGCAAGGACTCATTGCATTAAGGTATTATTGTGATACATCCACCTATGTGATAAGGCAAAATGAATTCAGTATTCGAACCTAAGAGTTATACCGTTAGAAAGAGCATATTTTCTACCTAACTGGCTCATCAAAATTTGACCTAACCTCGTACATTGTATAAGGCACTACTGGTCAGTAAGCACATTCGTAAATTTGCATAATTGCAGTACTCATAATAATGGACGCACTTATGCTCTTCACACATGAAAGCTCTTCTTTGTTGACTGACGCCCCGTGGCGTATGGTCTGAATTTTTCCTTCCTGTACATTCGTGTAACATTGAGCCATGCAACTTTTACCATTTTCTGGTGGTTTAAGGTTCAATAGAATTATTTTTATAAAACACTGTTAAAATTCTTTCTCTTCAAGGGGGAACAGGGCAGTCTATTTTTAAAATTATTTACTTCAATGGTTTAATCAAGCCCTTTGGATTCAGTTAAACCCTTTGAAATGCTATTTGAGCTATGTATTAACACCTTTATATTTTTACAAAGTTTATTCTCCTAGTCCAAGTAGCACAAGAAATATTGTACCTGTTAGCGCAATACTTGACTAGAGCTTGAAGAGATTAGAGAAGTTTACTCGTCAATTAACCGCATGAAACAATCTTTTATTAATAATCAGCATAACATTCGTTTAGAAAATTGATTTAAAACTTTTGACGATGATCAAAAGCACACAGATTCTTGTGCGAAAATTCGAAATTTCGAAGCCCGGAGAACACTTTGACCCTTGTAACGCATATGACCTTATGACAGTAATCTACACTGATGGCGGAAAAAAAACACACGATTCAGAGCTCTGAATTCAAACAGCTATTTATATTTGAACTCGTATCCACTCGCAAGTAGATAAAATCGTTTTTGACACAAATTCTTTTAAACCTTGACTCCAAAATCCGATTATTAGGTGATATATACAAAAAGAAACTGGTATGCATTACTTGAAATATTTGGAAGATTATTAGATGCAAATTTTTTTTGAGAGCAGAATTGACTAAAAAGTGAACATACATGTTACATACCTGACATTTAGACTGGTTTTCTCTTCCTGAGTTCATCTGTAAAACTATGAATATTTTCTCACGCCACACCATAACACTTCAAACGGTCTACTCAAAAATTAATTAATTATCCGCTTATTTTAAGAAAAAAGTTTAACAATGTTAAACAAATAAAATTGTTAGTAACGTTAACCTCCTGGACGTCCTGGCTCCGATACCACTATTAAATCGTCAGATTTTCACAGGTATAGTCAAGTCTACGAATTCTTTTAAACTGACTACAGTAAAAGTACTTTTTAAAAATAAATTTTAGAACTAGCACTTGCAAACGTTTTACTCCCAAGGAGTTAAGTCATTTTAAAAGAAAAGAGCTGGGACCGTCCGAGCTACCCAAAACTTAACAAGTGATTTTAACCTCATATTCTTTCAACAACATTCGGGGAAAATGTTTGAAGGAAGAAAATCTTTCCTCACAGATCGGTCGACAAGACGCCTTTTCGGGATACCTGTCACCATCGTATTATTATTAATGTGATAAAATCACAGTTGCCGAACTATTTATTTTCTACTGATAAAAGATAGCGTGCCTATAGAAAGTCAAATGATGGCATGTCGACACGCTCTGCTATATAATTTCTTTGGTCAAGTTAGACAAGTTTTATTAATGGTATGCCGAAAAAAACTAAACGAATCAGAATAATGCATTTTGATAAAATTCTCTATATACATAGTTGAGGTAAAACCTTTTAGTCATAATAATATCGGGCTGTTTGGATCATAAAAATGATGATAGTGCATTAGGTACATTCCTTAAATGTCTTTTTGCTCTTCCTCCATTTGCGACTTTTATGTTAGGGATTTTACTTCCTTTGTGATAGTATCACGCCAGGAAAAGGCTCATCCAAAATTATGTAGCGGTCTTCGTCATCTCCTATTCATTGCTTGAATAAATACTTTCTACGAATCAAATGTTAGCGTTAGCATAAACATCTTCCAAGCTTTCCCTTAGCGCTTTGTTCACTCTTCTCTTAACAATAGCATTATGCTTGTCACGCATTTCTTGCTTGCATCAAAATATTCATGCCATTTATTAGTACACATTTTTACGAGTTATAGATGATATGTGCGGCTGAATGCAAATTACAAATTTTTATTACGCTTTTCTGCTCCCTTTTGAAAATGGACTTTTCATTTCTGTATTGAATACAAGGGAAAAAATGTATAAAAATGCAATCAAGTCAACACTTAAGCTTCATAAGCACGAAGTTTCCCCCAGGTGTCTACAGTTGGACACCTACTGTTATATCAATGAGACAATTTTCCGTACTAGTAAGTAGGGTAATTTACGGTTAGGTTCAGGACTGCAAAAACATCATTTACTTTGTTTGCGTAAAAGCTAAATAATATACAAAATAAGGAAAGTCTACGATACATAAACTTATAAAAACGAGTTCTCCAAGTTTAAGAAATAAATTAGCAATCATCCGATGCTTTGAGCTCCTTTCTCACTTTGTTGTTTCTTTTTGACTGATTATTTTTTCTCCCTGGTGGCTAAATTAATTTAATTAAGCCGCAACATTTTCTGGAATATTTCTGCACTGCCTTTGGTTCACATGTAAAAATTATGGGTTTCATACTCAATATTACGTTTGGCATAAAATAATCTAAATCTACTTTGTTTTACTAATCTAAATTGGATAATTGAATGAGTGATAGTATCAAGGGACTTAGATGTTGTTGTACATTTGTATATAATAGTAACCAATAGTAGATGCACATTTTCGTTGGAGCGGAAAAGTTTGAAGTTCTTGTCTATCCCTTTGCTTCCTCAAACATTTCAAAGGAGCTCACATGATGTTTTTTTACTGGGAGAATCAACTCCAAATTCTACACCAAAAAAATAAATTACGATAAAGTGAATTTTAAACAAATTATGGATGCTTTTGTATGAATTTGAACTACATATTTGATATGCAGCGATTTATAGTCTAGCATTTGAAATAGTCTGATGCTTTCTGAGGAGACAATAAATTTCATTCTCATTGGTAAATACATACCTAGGTAAATAAAGTGTAGTACGCAACAAACCTTGTTAAGGATAATATCATACATTCTATTAGCTTTTTTTGACGCCTTGTGGTTGGAACTGTTGCGTAAATTTTCAGTAAGAAAAGCTAATACATAGATATCTTTAAGCATCACCTGGAAAACATGTAGAAGATTCGGACTGAAAATTCTGTAATGAGTGGTTTTTGAGAATGATGAACAGAGCAATAAATCGATAGATAAGTATCAAATTATTTATTTTATCAAAAATAAATTTGTTAATAACATAAAAAGATTAAGCATTATGAATATTAAATTGTTCCATGGATGTTGTAAAATACCCAGTGACAGAATGTTAGCATGTAATATTGTATAGTACACAGTTTGAAAAGAATATCATTTCATTATCGACCTCTCTCGACCTTTCCAAAAACACTACATAGAAAATGAAAAGAAGACATTCATTTATAAATAGATGCAGGGATTAAAAGGATATATGTCGAACAATTAAAATTAAATTGACCAAATGTAATGGTCATTTCATTATCGACCTCTCTCGACCTTTCCAAAAACACTACATAAAAAATGAAAAGAAGACATTCATTTATAAATCGATGCAGGGATTAAAAGGATATATGTATGTCGAACAATTAAAATTAAATTGACCAAATGTAATGGACAGTAGACTTTGACTTTTTAACTTATATGGAAGTAAAACTGCAATCATGGTGGTTTGGATACTGCTATAAAATTAATACGTACCTCAATTTAGAAATTAGAAACGACAAAATATTGGTACATGTCTCTCTCTGTGTCTTGTAAAGAAAGTGAAGCAATGAATAAGAGAAACTGATGGGAAACTATTTCATCCCTTACGGAATTCACACTTTTGTTCAGTTCGTCGATCCGAGAGAGATGCAGGTTTCCATGTACTCTAAATGGCATTATGAAAGAACTTAATATAGTTTATGGGCGTGACAAACTCAAGCTAAACTGTTGTATAATAATAAATAGTTCATAAATTAATATTTAGTAGGAGATTGATATAATTATATTTGAGTATTTATGCGGGAAAATTCAGCATATCTCTAAAGGAATATATTTTCTGATTTAACCGTACGGCATCCATAGGGTAAGGTCACACGGAACGTAAAACGAAGCCGGCCAAAATAGAAGGGATAGCCTACTAATGTCTGTGCAGCCGCGAAGGGTAAAATTGTATGTAGTAGTTTTGAATTGCGTTGGCTGGATATCCTGTTCCTGAGAAAGCTTTTTTTACAATGCTAGCACGAGCATTTAATGGGTGTCTTCAATGAATGAATGCGTGTATGTATGAATGGCTACGTCGCCCTTTTCCAGGGAAATGCCTTGCTGGGCTTGTTGCACACTACTTCAGAGAAATGAATTGGATATTGTATTGCAAATACAAGCTTTTTCTCCGGGAAGGAGCATAGTTGGGTATTTTCCTTTTATGTTATAAGATGAAAGCATATTACACGACTTTCTCTTTATGGCATTTTATATGGTTTGGTTTACGAGCTCAAAAGTTTGCTCCGATCATTTAGTTCCTGCACATCTAACTTGTCAGTTGTGTTCTCTTATCCGTTTGTAGAGGTTCGTCGTCACTCGGTATCCTTTCGTTGCTATTGTATTTTTCTCCTTTTTTTCATCAGTTATCCCAGGTTCTGTTGGCCATTGTTGTACATGTCATCAAAAATTACCAATTGTTAACCAGTACAGCTACAATTGGTCGTCTAATTAGAAGTATATAAGTCTCTTCAGTAATCTTTAAATAGATTCTATTATCCTTTTCTTGAGGACGTATAAGGTAAGAAAACTATGTATTTGCTTCAGACTATGTTTTGACACCAAGATTTGTAGTTTTTTTTAAATCAAACATAATTTCTTGCATAATTTTCTTATTTAAAACGAAAAATAATCAGGTTAATAAAAGAAACTTGATTGAAGGTTGTATGGTTTTCTTGGTACAAGTAAACCAACCTAAGATTACGTGAGTTGAATTCTTAATTGTTTCTCAACTGCCGTTTTAAGCAGAACAAAGACTATGGTCAATATATTAAGTTAAGGGGAAAATCAGTTGACATTTATTTTTTAACTTACCAAGCCAATAATGCTTCTATTGAGGAAGAAGATGTTTGACTGTCAATTAGTACTGAACAAACTTTCGATAATTCACTTGAGAGAGAAATATAAAAATTTGTCATTAGCTGGCTTGTAAAGATTCCAAATGAAGCTACAAATTTAATTCCACTGCCAAAGAAAGGTGTGGATTTGTGCTTCGATAATTGTCTCCTAGCTAATGTTTTACATTCTGAAACCTTAAGCATACATGGATACTCATAGAACCGGCTCTGAAGAGAAGATATTTACAATTTCATTTGATTTGGACGTAACAAATATGTGCACCTATGGTGATATTTTTAAATTTATTCCATAGCATAAATGTAACGTGATGGTGCCTACGCCAGCCCGCAATGCCAATAATTTTATATAAATCCATACATATCTCATCCAGGATTACTACTCTGGTAAAAGCAATCTCATTGTTTGTCAATTGTTCAGTGTTTACCGTTTAATTGTTTTTCGTAGTTGTTAGTCAAATTCGTCATTCCAGTTAATACTACATAAAGAGTAACCTTTTTCAGGCCGAATTCTAAGAACAAATAAAGCAGTTAAAGCTATAGAAATCTAGCGATTGCAAAGAAATGGTTACGTCTCCATCCATATAGAATTTTTATGATATGTTATAAACCATAACATATGATTGGTTCGTTCGTGAATATTTTATTTTAAGATAAATATAATCATAAAGTAGAAAGTTGATCATCAACCTTGCCGGTAAAGTGTAGTTTTCATATATTAGTAACTGGTTTTGTCTCACTATACTAAAGTTTGGTCTCCTGTAATTGTAATTCGAACTGTACATTGGAGTAACCATATCATATCATTGCGTACAGACTCATCTCGTTTACATCATTCTTTATTATTGAAATTTGCCTAAAATGTGGTATACAAGCATATTTTGAGAACAGAATATATCTGCTTGATATTTACTTATGTACGTACCTAGTTAATACCCAGCATCACTTTTTGAAGAGAAAGTTTTTTTCTGTTTAAAAGTTCTTTTTCGGGGGTGAGGCGTACTTTTCCCCGAGAAGTTTCATCATAACTTAAGCAGCAAGATATATGTTTATACTAGGACTCGAAGCATACAGGTAAACTATAATATATAAAGAAACATAAATATGAAGGGTTGGAATACCGAAGTAAAGAATGCCAACCGGGAATTTCGTATGAAGAGCATTACAAGCTATTTATTTTCTCTTTTTAAGTCAAGTACGTGCACACTTCATCATTATTATCATCACAATATAATATGTATTTTCTCCATTCACGCTACTATTGATGGTGATGTTGGTGTCGATTGTCGATGCTAGTACTGTACGTAGTACTCGTTATAATCATGGCACCTTTTCCTAAAAGAAAAGCAAAAGGATACCATGTACCCAATTATTTAGTTTTCTTTTCCATACTACTCGAAGTAGTTCGATACCTACCATTCGAGTGTGAAGAAAAACTATCTCTACTATGCCGAAAGTGAATTCCCTATAAAGCGTCATATAAACTTAACATTAGTATTAGTAGTATCAAAGAGGTAGTATTTCTGCTGGGCATACAATACAGTGAAAGTAACACAGGGAAATGTTCTACCATGTTCCTTGTTGAGTCACCCTTTCCTGCTATGATAACGTATTTTTTTGGTGAATATCTGCCTCTCCCCAAAAAAAAGTATATCTTAAGCATTTTCTATTCCAATTGCTTATGAGAAAGAGGGAGGGAAATAGCGTAAGCGATTCTGCAGCTTACCGCCGTGAAAGTAGAGGTATATATTTTACATGCATGCACATCCCTATGGGTGAATATGACAATTCGCACCATTGTGTGTAAAGTATACAATGTATGTATATATTCCCCTATGGTTTCATAGAAGAATACAGTGGGAAAGCATTGTACGGTGCAGGGCCTAGCTTAATAATAAAGAATCAAATGGAAATTAAGGGAAAAGGGCATGGGACAGCCAAATAGAAATGTGCATATCTACGTATGTATGCAATTACTACATACATATATACATCCCTTTGTGTCAAATCAGTTTAGTAGTGGCGCACCCAAACCGAAAACTTGGAATGGGAAAATGGGGATGAACGATGTTGGCAAAGAGCGAGGCGAAAGTTNAAAATGGGGATGAACGATGTTGGCAAAGAGCGAGGCGAAAGTTTAAAAAAATGGTTTTGATTCGGCACTTTGGCAAATCACTATTTATGTAATAGACGTGGCCAAACTACATGAGGTTCATTCATGAGTAGAATATAAGAAAGAGTAGGTATGATAGCCACATTATAAAGTCAGAGTTTTACTTTTATACCTAAAAATGATTCATCCCATTTTGTACCTCGTCTTGATAATAAACAGGTTGAATTTGGTATTTGTTTATAGCTAAAGTAATTTTCGATTATGCTTGAAATCATTGCATTGTTTTAGCGGTAAAACGGCAAAAACTAATGGGAGGTGCTAATAGATCTCGATACAAAAAACAAGTACCCAAGTTCTTTTACTTATGAAAAAAATTTAGGACCAGCAAATTATGTGAATATGACAGAAATTCTTATGTGGAGTAGGTTGGAAGTCAGGTTTTGTTGTTAGCTTTTAATATAAAATAAAATCTTGGAGAAATTCAGTATCATTACCTTTAGCACACAGAGTTTTCTGACTCCCTCCTTATTTCGTTCCCTCAAACAAGAGCATTTGTGTACGTGGTATAATGTATACTCAACATTGTGACTAGTGTAAACTCATTGCAGAATCAGTATGAAGGGGGAAAGTGGGAGGAGATAGGATTATAAACATAACGGAGAAATGTTCTAGAGGCTTATGCTTTGTACATAATGCAATAAAATACGTTCAGTTGGCTTACAGAGAAAACCATAGCCTTATACCATGCGTTTGGTATGTCTGAAATTTTCTTCAGGCATTAAAAACCGTGTGATATGTTACCTACATTGGTATCAAAATCTAATAACCATCTTGGAAATAGCAAACTCCGACTATGCCATGAATGGCTCTCAAGATACTTTCTCAATGAAGCAGAGTCAGTCCAAGTGCTTTATAAGAAGAGCCTATTACAACTCTGTTAAGTGGTACATGTATGTATTGCAACCTAAATGCATTGAGATCATGGTGAATTACTTTTCAAAGCAAAATTAGAAGGGACTAACATTAATTTAGTTTTATCCATGTTTAATCTTCTTCTAGACATTAAATTTGAATTGCATGCAGGCTTGGGACATGTCCTGACGTACATAGTTCCGCCTTACATACCTTTAGCATTTTCCATTCAAATCTATTTAGATATCTGAAACTCTG
>JAANSQ010000963.1:0-17743 GCA_036850885.1 Lepidocyrtinus dapeste | reverse complement strand
CCAATTACACCTTTTATTTGAAATTAAATTAAACTAAAAAAGTTCAAGGTACTTTAAGAAGGTATTCTTTAGTTAGTAGACAAAGCATGTCACCATACCAAAGGATGATGGCCCGACGCCACAGTTTAGAGGATGGATAATATTAAGGACCAACCAATGAATTGCTACATGATACATGCTTATAACTATTTACTTTAAACTTAAATCTAAACTTTTTCGCTTGAAAAAGAAGTGTATGGTTTTGGTTTGGACAGCTAAATGACTCTGGCTAGGATATTTGCTTCTTCAAAAGAGCGACTTGATGTCAGGCGATAAGCAAAATAAGATTTTAATCATTTTTAACCTCACGTTTTAAAATGGCGAAGCAAATTCACATTTAACAAACACAACTTAATACGGTGAATCTCGATAACATTTATTTAAACGATATTAAGTCTAATTTAATAATAATCTAGCATAGCGTATCCAACAATTACGTTTATGGCCAGTGGTTTAAAATTGACTAAAAGAACCAAAATCTGGATTCCATCTTATTATCACGTTTGTTTTTGTTACATATAAAATGGCTTTGTTTAAAACTAAACGTTTCTTTTCAAGACAGAGAGGGTCTTTATAAAAAGGACCATGACGGGTGTGTTCTTTCCTTTAAAAAAATATTAGTAAAAGATGCGGTATTGGTATTGTGTAAGAATCGTTTAAAATGATACCTCGGGGAGAATGAATTGAAGGATGGTGATAATGGCAATTATAATTTAGCTCAAACGAACTTTGATAAAAGTTTAGGTTGGGTTTGATCATATATACTATTACTGCACCGTTTCCTGCTCTTCAATGACCGAAGTACAACTTTGGGCGGAATCGTAGTAATATTGCAGGGCTGCGGCCACACAATCTTCGGTCAAGTTAAAAACTGGCTGTGGAGTGAAAAAAGACGACAATTATTTCTCTTCTTAAAATCTTAACTATAAGTTATGGTAATAATAACTATTGACACCGTACATGGATCTTTTTCAATTCATTGCTGGGGTTAGTTAAAATTATACGGGTTCCATCCGGCTGGTGTTGCGCTGCTGATAAACCGCTCAATGTATAGCACGTATGGTAGTAGTCTCTTTGTCTATATAAAAAAATTCAAGAAGGCATTTTAATAACAACGCAAATATGGAATAATTAAAAATTATTAACTGGGCTTACTTTCCCGGTTTGTCAATTAAGCCTCCTAAATGATGTTGGCAACATATTAGAATGTATTCCTGAAGCGCAGAACTATTAAGCAACCATCTCTCTCTTGCGTGCTTGAACTGATCACATTCTGACAGCATAGGCCCAATCAAGCAGAAACACGCTCCTTGCCAGAAAGAGTAGCAACCATCGACGAGTTTATTTGTTCTACCCTGTTAACAGTTTATAATGGATTTAAAAAAGTTAAAAAAAACTTCTCAAAATTGAATCTTTGTAAGCACGAAGAAGTACTAAATGTCCACACCTGAAATCCACCTTCAACAGTCATTTGCCGGTGGGTTAACCATCGTAGTAAGGATTCTTCGTCGATAAGCCTAATACGATTAAGAAGAATTAAAGCGGCTACCGCACAAAACGTATAACCCCCATGGGCCTCCATTCCAGGACATCCACCAAATCCTCCTTCATATGTTTGACATCTAGGTGCAATAAAACAACCAGATTTTACTATTTTGGAGAGAAGTTGTAGCCAAACTTCGTTTATAAGCTTAAATCAAGTTCATCCAGACACCTTAATATCCATTCTGCAGTTCCCTCAAAGAGATCGGCATTTGGTAAAGATATATTTGTAAGTTTGGCAACAACCACAGCACAATATACCGCTCTTACGTCTATTTCTCCACCACGATGCATCCTGAACGATCCATCAGGTAGTTTCATACTTAATACAAACTTGAGGAGTAATTTCCTGAATAAATTTTAATACAGTTTAGACCTCTTAATCTTAATTTTAAGGTGGTAAACGTAACCATTGTAAACTTTAGTAGCAGAAAGAAGCAAAAACTTACTTATCTACCACAGATAGTGCTTCGACGGTTCCTAATGACACGAGCGCGTTGATAGCAGCATAAGTGGCTAATATAAAGCAGCACAGAATTTGAGGTTTAACAATTAAGCATTTCAGCCAAAGGCAAGTCTAAATAAAAACTAACCTGCTAGGTGGGCCATCTGATAAGGACCGCCTCCAAATCCTCCTGTTTTAGAATCCTGACATGTAGAAAGGAACTTGCTAATATTGGAACATTCCTCTTTACTTAGTTTTACGTCTAATAAGTTTAAAGAGTGTAGAATCCAGTAACAGAGCCATGGTCGACTAGCATCCAAAGCCTAATTCAAAACGTCCAACTTATGAAGATACTGCTTAAAAATTAATATATATATACTTCGTCAAAAAACAAACACTAACCTCATAAGCATCTGACAATTTCGTTAAGCCCCTGCGCAGAAATGCTATGTGCTTCTCTCGTTGGAGGAGGATTTCAAAGTCATTATTCTTTATGTTCTTGTCACATCGCAGGTAAATATCCAAAACATGACATTCCACCTCCTCCTAATATACAAACGATAAAGAAATTTTAATTTTATTGATTTATTATGGAAGAATCATCTCTATTAATGAGTATTTTTATGAACTTGACCTGGTCAAGGTAAGTATTCGTGGGGTGTCCTTCATCTTGAGAGACTGAATTCTGAAGCTGGTTTATAGATCGAATCCCAACAATGACTGGATTTTCGGTGTCTTTGGGCGAGCTCTCCTGAGCTGACATTCGTATCAATTTGCTAAACCAAGAATACAAACAATTTGCTATAGTCGAAATTAACTTTTTAATAGAATTCATTTTCCTTCCTAACCCAAACTACAGAAATTAAAACGCGACCATGAATTAAGTAATGGTAGCATTCAAAATGAGTGAAGAAAATCATTACGATTAAAAGCACCAAAGGTCGAAGACGAAAAGAATTTCATATTTTACATACGCAATAAAAACCCAGAAAAATTTAGTATGGTATTACCGTGAACCTAAAGCAGGATTAACTTTTAAAGTTTCATTAAACTGGCAGTCTTCCCGTTTCCTCTTTTGTGCTGATTTCTCTTCGTGCCTACGCATATACAAATCAAGTCCCAAGTGCTGTTCAACAAGTCTAAAACACACTTAAAATATTGAACTACCTTGCGCTTGTCATAACTTTTCAAAACTTTCTCATTATCGTATCAACTTGAATGAAATGTATTTTCGATTTAGGTTTCTTTTCGTTATTGTAAAGAAACACGAATAATAATAATTCAGCTATTGAGCAAAAACACTTGAGTTTGAACTCCTCGCCTTGTGACACTATCTTGAGTGGGGAACTATGAGATTTTGTAACGTATAAGTCATCATTACAAGAAAATTGGTGCTGGAACGGTTTTGTAAATATAAACAAAGCCACGTGAATACCGAGAGAAAGTTTTTTAGATGACATGAGGTCTGGTGCAGGTGCAGGTTAGCATCTTCATTTTCCTAGAAAATATTTCAAGTAATTATTCAACCTTTAAAAAATTCTGATGTCGGCAGTGATAATTTTTTTATGCATTCTGATAAAAATGTTATCTTATTTTATTTGTAACGTTTGATGGCAATTAGAAGTGTAAAGCTCAAAACAAAATTTCAGATTTCTTGAGATTGATAAACTTTGAAAAAAAGGTTTTCATGTGTTTCTCAGTAGAGTCCTCTGGTTTCATACAGCTAAACAACATTAATGTTGAGGTTAGTTGACTCTTGAGGAGAAATGAGAGTCCAGAACGCGTAACATTTGTCAAATTTAATGATAAACATTCCAATTCTAGTTTAGAAATTACAGCTTCTAGTGCTGCATCCGAAACCGTTCCATCTTCGAGGGTAAGTCTTTTTAAACCTATGAGAAACAATGGCTTTCATCAAAAATTCAGTGGAAACGTAAAACGCAGGAATAACTCAACTCACGTTTTAGATTGAGGAATGCTGGTGAGCTGACTTCGTGGCCGATGATGGATGCATCATTTAACGATCCGCAATCAATAAGTTGCAAGCATTCTAACTGTGCGAAGTTCTCCCAAAGTAGCAAATAGTCGTCAGGTTTTCCGTCATATCCATTCAGGCTAAGAGACTTTAAATTCGGAAAGCTTAAGACAAATTTCGGCGTTCTGAATACTGAAGCTTGTGCTTTTCCTTTCAAGTCATTGAATTTCACATTGACAGACTCAACAGTTTCTCTTTTTTGTTGCAAGAAGCAACTCGCTAATCTTTCAGACAGCAGTATGGAGTTAGTCAATGTTAAGGTGACACTCTTGAGGGATGGTAATGGAGCCTTTTCATATTTTTTGTCAATATCTGTCGAGCTCGTACAGTCATCATAGATAGCAATATCATTTAATTTAGTTAATGTGTTCAAATCTAGATTTTTAGAACAATTTAGCAGGGAACCAATAACTGCGCAGAGTTTCTTCTCTTTTTCCGTAAAAGGTCTTTCGAATACTTCAAGCACGTTTAGCAAAATACATCCAGATCTAAGGCATGTGGCAGCAAAAGTCTCAAAGATTTCCTCCAGGTCAAAATTCTCTACGTCAATGTACTTCAGTGAGGTTCCTTCCCTTAGTAAAATGCTATTTACCGGATCAAAAAGATAATGCTTTGTTATGGTGGAAAGTTTCTGATCAATCTCGTCTTCTTCAAGGGAGGTGTACAGGGAATAAAGTCTTGCAGATAATATATACGGAAGTTTTAGGTACCGCAAATCTTTACACTTTGAAAGAATTTTAGCGATACATTGAAGATCTGTTTCGCTGTCCCACGCCACATAATTTATTACAAGCTTCTTCAGTTTTCCCAAGTTTGAAGTAATAGCTTCAAATTCAGATACTGTAGCTTTTGTAAGATCCAACGTTCCAATATAAAGCTCTTCAAGTTCAGAACATCGTACTATCAAATTCATGCCATCAATAAATGGAACACGTTGCTCATCAAATTTGAGAATTTTTAAAGTAGATTTGAGATGAGTAAGCGCATTCACATACTCTTCTGATCTAATGCAGCTTCCACTCATGTCATTATTATCACAAGAAATTGATAAATTGCTCCATTTAACAGTTAAATTTAAAAGCTCCTGTAAAAGTCTTTTCTCTTTGACTGGAACAACTAGACGTTTCAGAACAGTTGGAGTTTCCACCCATGTTTTCGTGGTTTTGCAAACCAATCGTAAATTCATTAGAGTCCATACATTCAAATGTTGAAGCAAGGTAGAAACCGCCTGTGAAGATTTATTTAGCAAAAAATTAATATCTCAGGAAATTTTTGAACATGAACTTAACTTTAAGGCTGTGCTTTACCTTGTCCGGTAAGGATGTTAGTTGAGAAGGGGAGCTGACCATTTCGAAACCAGAATTGACGAAATTTTATCTACCTTAAAAATTTGAAATGTTAACTTAGGAATGTGAAGTAGTCATTTGAGGAAAAATACTGCCAAAATGCAAGCATGGTTTTCGATGTTGAACTCGGTTTTGCCAAAATCAAGATCTACGACAGCTGGCCAACTGCATGAGAAAAGACTCTCTATATTACAAAGCATTGCGACAAATATCCACATTGAGCAATTTCTACAGGGAGGCACATTAAACTTGAATACAATGTGTGAAGAAGTGAAAGCCCATCTCTAGGATGATTACACTAAAGAAACGAGTTCTGATTCTGATCATTTCCTAGTGATAACGTGCCTGAGTCTGAATCATGAGTAGAATGGAAAAAGTTTGTAGTGCAGCGCACTTGCGTTAGAACGTCAAAATTCTTTACATTCAATAGGTCTTATGCAGTGCTTAATAATTAACTCTAGAAAGGGTTACACCAATCGCACATTCCATGCTGTTAGTGCTAAAATAACATGAGCAAGTCAAACTGTGACCGTATGTTGGAGAGCAATAGCAAGCAAACGTTATCATGTGCTTAGAATTTAGATTGAAGTGAACTGCAAAATTGAATTGAATTAATGAGAATAGTAAGCTTATGGACTGCATGAAAGAACAAACGCCAAGAACATTAAGTAAGCTCTACAGCGCAAGTGCCTTGTAGTTAAAAGGGCCCTCATAAAAGGAATTTAAAAATTAAAATTGAAGCAGGTGAGTTGGTGAGTTGTATTTCATTTATTAAATTAATACTTTGTTGTAAGTAATTCCAGTATCCATTCGATTCCATTTAAAATTTATCCATGATAATCAGTGGCAACGGTATTGATTTGGAGCATATGTTTAGTGAGAAAATAATTTAAAGGAAATTTTTCCTTCTAGGTCTGTCCCATATTTTACCAGAATGCCTCCTAAAAAGTCTAAAATTCAAGAGGACGATGAATCCATTGCCTCTGAACAAAGTTCCGTCGTTGATGACTCAAAAAAGAAAGGGAAAGCCAAGAAGGGGAAGGGAAAGGCAAAAGTAGAGGATGATGATGAACCATCAATCCCTCCGCCTGCCCCTGTCCAGAAAGGAAAGAATAAGAAGGTCTGAATTACGCTATCAATTTTTAATGGCATTTTTAATATAATGGAAGACTTATATTATTATATTGACTTTGAGTTATATTTCTTCTGGTTTCATATTCCTTGTATATTCGATTTGTATTTATAAACAGAAAGGAAAAAACGCCAGAGACGACTCGGATGAAGAGTTAAGTAAGCCCCAGGTTGCTGCTGCTCCTTCTCCCACGCCTGATAAAGATGATGATGATGATGATGCAGAATCAGTTACAAAATCAGCACCTAAGAAGAAGCTAACGGCAAAGCAAAAGAAGAAACAAAAGAAAGAGGTGTTTAAATACGAGGACATGATTAAAAATTGGTGCTTCTGGTGACAAATTTAATATTTAATTTCTTTTCCCAGGCGGAGTTTGAAGAGCATTTGGACGATATACCTCAACTAGATGGAGGAAAGGATGAGGAGGAGGATGAAATTCAAATGTTTCCTATTAAGTCTAAAACAAAGCAGCAACCAAAGAAGGGGTAAATTAAAAGAAACATACATCTAATCTAGAAGAGTAAAAGCATTTTTTGTATTGCACATGGCTTTAGTGGAACGTTCTCTATTATATCGTTTTACTTCTATAAGTGTGCAAAATTAAGTACATTTCAACTGCTCTAGTAGCTTTAGGCTAACGAATGTTTAAGCTACGCAGAACTGAAATGTGACATTTGTTCTTAAAGTTTATTTTTTTTATAATGTTATAAATATGTAACCTAAAATTAAGCTATTGGAATTGTTAGATTTGGCATGCTTGACGATGGGAATTCTACGGAAGAAGAGGAGGAAGAGCCACCTAAAGTTGAAGTGCCTAAAAAAGAAAACAAGTATGATTCTGAGGAAGACGAACCAAGTCTTCCGGTGAAAGCAAATAAGAAGGGGAAAAAGGCAAGCTCCATTTCGTCATTTTCCTTTCAAATTATTTTCTAAAAAAAATCACGTTATTTGATTTCTTTGCTTTTAGAAAGCCAACAAAGGCAGAAAAGATGAGTCTGAATCTGAGGAGGAAGCAATAGAAACTAAAGTTCCGGAAGAGAAAGTTGAGGAAAAACCAGTCAAGAAAAATCAGAAGCTATCGAAAAAACAGAAAAAAGAGGTACTTATGCCATAAGTTGAATATGTCTCGACTAGTTGTAAAGCTAATAAGATTTTCTTGGTCAGACTTAATAAATTCACCATTTTAATTCGTTGAGATGGAGTTAGAAGAGCATCTTATGGAGAGTGCCACCCTGTCAGAACCCGTAGTTAAAGTTGAAGAAGTGGAAGAATTAGTGGACGAAATCGAAGCGATTAGCTTATCAGATAAAACAAAAAAAGGGTAAACAATTGAGAAACAATGCCAATTTTTTCCAGAGGTTTCCAGTTTGGCCTAATATATCAAGTATATTTCTAGCGACGAGGAGAACGAACCAACACCAGTGCGGGGAACTAACAAAAAGGAAGTAAAATCGAAAAAAGGCAATCGGGATAAGAGTAAGAGAGGGAAGAAGCAAAAAGTCGAGAGTGATAATGAAGAAGCGCCTCAAGAAGAAACTATACCAGCTCCAGTGGAAGAGCCCGAATCCGAACCTGTAGATGATGATCAACCTGAAAAAGATGATCCCGTTCCAGAAAAAGAATCTGAGAAGAAGTTAACGCACAAAGAAAAGAAAAAGCTTAAACGAGAAGTAAGCGGGTAGTACTACGAAATGTAAAAGAATCCATTAATCCAGAAAGACTTAAATATTTAAATTCCTTGCTTCTTAGACGGAGTACGCTAAGCATATGGAATCAGTCCTGAAGAAAGGTGGTCAAGGTCATAGTGAACTAGCGGAGAATTTTACTGTGTCTCAAGTGGAAAAACACGTGGATGACTCTGCAGTCGACATAAAAGTAGAAAAGTTTAATATTGCAGCTAAAGGCAAAGATCTATTTGTAAATGCGGACCTTCTCATCGCTCATGGCAGGCATTATGGTTTAGTTGGACCGAACGGGTAAAACCACTGAGTACCATTAAAAACCTAACATCTACATATTTTTTCATAAGAAAGGTCAACTAATATTGTAATTTTAATTGTCAACAACACAAGGCATGGAAAAACTACTCTTCTTCGGCATCTTGCTACCGGTGCATTCAAGATACCTGCATCCATCGATGTGCTTTATTGTGAACAGGAAGTGTCACCAGAGGAAGTATCTTGCGTAGAAGTTGTTCTTAAAGCGGACGTAAAACGAACTGAATTATTAAAGGAATGCAAGGACCTGGAGGAGAAAACTAATACAGAGGTAGGTTGGAGATGGGGGATACCCAGCCAAAGTGTTTGGTACAAATTTTATTTTTAGGTCAACTTGTCACTAAATTATTTAAAATTATTGGGTTCTAGACTGACTCTAAGAAACAGAAGCAGATTATGGAGCGCCTGACTGAGGTTTATGAAGAACTTAAAGCTATCAATGCTGATGCTGCTGAGCCTAAAGCTCGTAGAATTCTGGCCGGTTTAGGGTTTACCAGACAAATGATGGAGCGGCCTACGAAGAATTTATCTGGAGGGTGGAGAATGAGAGTGTCCTTAGCACGTGCCTTGTTTATTGAGCCAACGCTTTTAATGTTGGATGAACCGAGTAAGAATAAAATTAATATCCGTTTCGAATTAAGAAATGATAACCTTGAAGTTTTTTCTTTCTTCGATTAGCAAACCATTTGGATCTGAATGCTGTCATTTGGTTGGACAAGTAAGCAGAATATATATTTAGTGTGAACTGGTTTTACGTTGGACCATGATAAACAGATAAACAAACATTAATGATTGTATTTGATTTTTACTTGTTTAGTTATCTGCAAGGCTGGAAGAAAACTTTACTTATTGTATCCCACGACCAAGGCTTTTTAGATAACGTGTGCACAGATATTATCCATTTAGACTGTCATAAGTTGTTTTACTACCGAGGAAATTACTCCATGTTCCGAAAAATGCATAAACAAAAGAAGGCAGAGCTAATTAAAGAATATGAAAAACAAGAGAAAAAGCTGAAGGAGTTGAAGAGAGCTGGAAAGTCAGGCAAACAGGCAGAGGCAAAGACCAAAGAAGCTCAAATGAAGAAGAAAGGAAAGGGAGGGAAGAAGGATGACAGAGATGATGACGAATCTGTGGCCACAATGAACTTGATTTCTAGACCAAAGGATTACATCGTTAAATTCAGATTCCCTGACCCTCCACCACTTCAGCCTCCAATTCTTGGCTTGCATGATGTCTACTTTAAGTATCCAACTCATAAGGACTACATTTTTGAAGAAATTGAATTTGGTATCGATTTAGAATCCAGAGTAGCTATCGTGGGTCCTAATGGGTAAATGTTGAATAAATTACTTACTATATATGATATGTTTTGATTTTATCAGAGCTAATTTTGCAGAGATTAATTCCCCACCTAATCAATTTATTTCAGTGTTGGGAAATCAACTTTCCTGAACTTGTTAACCGGCGTATTAGAACCTACTAAGGGTGAATGGAGGAAAAACCATAGATTAGTAAGAAATGATTTTTTAGTGTCCCTTATCCCACACGGTGTATAAAACTAACTCTCGGTAACCTGACTTTTTGTTGTCATCAGAGAATCGGAAAGTTTGACCAACATTCCGGGGAACATTTAACGGCCGAGGAAACGCCTGCAGAATATCTAATTCGTCTTTTTGACCTTCAGTATGAAAAGGTATGAAAGTCATTTATCTAATCTTCTAGTTCTTTCCATATGATGGTTATTAAGTATGACTTATGATTTTTTAAATTCCAGGCAAGGAAAGAGTTAGGATCGTTTGGTTTGCCCGGATATGCCCATACCATAAAAATGAAAGACCTATCAGGAGGACAAAAAGCGAGAGTGGCATTAGCAGAGCTAAAGCTAAATGCCCCAGACGTTCTTATTTTGGTAAATGGAAATTTTATCTAAGTTTTGATAGACTTAAATTTTTCTTTTAATTGAAATTTCAAATCTATTTGTTTATTTTGCATCATAGGACGAACCTACTAATAATTTAGGTAAACTTTACTGCCAGAGTTAAAGCATATTATAAAATGTGTTTGTACAGTTATGTTATAGCACTAGTGAAATTGTTTAGTAAAAATAATAAAAATGTTTTGTACTTTCTTAATGTCCAGATATGGAGTCTATTGAAGCGCTAATGGAAGCAATTAATGAGTATCAGGGTGGTGTAGTGATAGTAAGTCACGACGAGAGATTAATCCGAGAGACGAACTGTCAGTTGTGGGTTGTGGAAGAGCGTGGCATCGCAGAAATTGACGGAGATTTCGATGACTACCGTAAGGAGCTACTTGAAGCACTTGGAGAGACTATTAACACCAATCCAAGTGCCGCCGCAAATATAGCTTGTAAATAAAATAGATGGTATAAACTCTTTGAAAATGTCTCGCAATTAAATTGAGCATAATACTAATCATAAATAATGAAGACCGCTGTGTTGATTTTGAAAGAAAAATTGCTAAAAAATAAAATGAATTGCTACTATGTATATCTGATTCCATCAATTTCCAAACGTTTACCCTACACTGATTTTTAGAAAATGATACGATGAAGGAATGATGAAGGATGTAAGTCTTAAACTGCCCCTAATAGACCAGGAATATTGCATAAAAACCCCATTCCTTTGTTGGCTCGACTTAAAAGAACTTCAACTTGTCCACAGCTAAATTCAGCCTGATTTTGTTGGGGTATATTACAGCTACAGAAAATGACCATGGGAAAAGTGATCAACAGAGCTCCTTTATCATGTACGCACACAAAAAAACAGAGAGAATTCTCTGGTCTCGACTCATTTTCAGCACGAGAGACATTTCAAGATTTTCAGTGAGTTTTGCAATGCTCCAGGCTAACTTAAGGTCAGATTAGATAGTAATTTTAGTAAATTTCACAACTGAATGTCACAATGCCATTTCAACCTGTATTTCTTCAACTTTCGACATCAAGCCAGATATTTGCAGTTCTTGAAGTGAAAAGTGAAATGGATAGCTTGGAACTTAACGTTTCAAATCTAATTGCTGGAAAGATTTTTTAATAAAAGAATTGACCAAGAGGATAGTAGAACGAACACTGTGAGGTAAAATGAGACGCAGATCACGTTCACCTTTCCTTCTTCTTGGATACTTTTCTATATTCTTCGGTGTAGTGTTTTTCCTTTTCTTATGGAGCTTACAAAGGTTACCAATAACGGATACTGTAATCCACCAATCTCCACTTATTACGGGACAGTCATCGAAGGCTGATTTACCAATTGTTAGTGGAGTGAATCCAAGGCTGAATTCAAAAAGGAGAGAGGAGGCCGATGAGTTCTACATTCCAGAGAATACTGAGTCGTACTTATCTGTGGATGATATCTTTGAATATTACGGTATAAATGAGAATACTAATGCTGGACAGGACAAATTTAATTCCAAGTTGGGAGTAAATGCTAACAAGGATAATAATGATTTTCAACACGACGAGGAGAAAACTTTCTCCGATTTGCATAGTCACTTCCAACAGAGCCACTATGGAGCGCAGTCTTCAGAACCTTGTAGAATGGAGACATGTTTTAATTTTGACCGATGTCAGATCACTGGTAGTTTAAAAGTATATGTATACCCCATGGATAAGTTTGTTCCGATAAGTGGCACCTACGAAAAAATTCTGGGGAGGATTATGTCCTCCCATTACTACACCAACGATCCAGAGGAGGCCTGCCTTTTTGTCTCCAGTATTGACACGTTGGACAGAGATGAATTGTCTCATGATTACGTGCGCAATGTGAAAGCAAGACTGAAAAAATTGCCGGTAAGTGTGTACCTTAGCAGAGAAAATTTCATTGATTCAATGCAAAGCCTGTTGAAGCAAAGGAGATATTGTTCAGTTGTAAAGAACTTGTTTTTATTTGGCAGTATTGGAATGATGGAGAAAATCACATTGTATTTAATTTATACGCTGGAACCTGGCCTAGTTATAACGAAACCGAACTCGGATTCGATGTAGGAAAAGCTATACTAGCCAAAGCGTCCATGTCTGTGGAGCAGTTTCGTCAAAATTTTGACATATCCTTACCATTGTTTCACCCCACCCATCCAGATAAAGGAGATGATTTAGGAACAGCCAGTTCAAATGAGTTTCCGTCTCATAAACGTCATATTATTGCCTTCAAAGGTAAATTTCGAAAAGACATTTTTAACTACAATCTACACGTATTGATTCTCTATTTATTAATTTATGATTAACAATTACAGGTAAACGATATGTTTATGGCATTGGCTCTGAAACAAGAGATTCCGTGTATCATTTGCACAATGCAGATGATGTGATAATGGTCACGACCTGTAAGCACGGAAAAAACTGGAAGGAAATGAAGGATGAGCGGTGTGATGAAGATAACAAGGAATATGATAAGTATGCATTAAAATTCAATTGTTCCTTCAAAGTTTTATGCATAACAAAAACAAAATGATAAGGTAAATGATAAATTTGAATTTTGGTAGGTACGATTATGAAGTCCTTTTGCAAAATTCTACATTTTGCTTGGTACCAAGAGGGAGAAGGTTAGGCTCGTTCCGGTTTCTGGAAACCTTAAAGAATGGATGCATACCAGTTTTATTATCTAATGGATGGATTCTTCCCTTCTCGGAAGTTATTGATTGGCCAGCTTGCACAATTATGGGAGATGAAAGGGCCCTTTTACAAATACTTGATATTGTTCGATCCATAGATGCTCAAAAGATATTTCAGATGAAACAACAAACTCAAATTATTTGGAACCAATATTTATCTTCCGTAGAGCGTATTGTTGACACCACATTTGAAGTAAGTACTCCACAAAAATTTAACCTCCTAATCCAAGAGCAGATAAAGTTTACTGCGGGCTAAAAAAGTCATGATTTTTTTTAAGATTAAAAATTCTTATCGTACGACTTTCATAGATTATTCGCGATCGTATCCAGCGACATTCTTCAAGAAATTTGTTCGTCTGGAATACAGCCCCGGGGGCTCTTAACTTTGATATGAATTTCGCAGATGACATTGACAGGTTTCCTTTTCATCATTCCGGAAGTAATATTAACTCCCTTCGTCAAAATTTCACCGCACTTATCTACGTACACTCTAACATCGCGGGGCCAAAGGCTGTTGGTGCGTATTCAAATTCTGTGCTGTTTCGCCTGGTCAAAAATGCAGGCAAAAGCCGCCACATTTCAAAAGTTAGTCAAGTAATTAATGAAGCTTATTCTAATCTTACGTTGTCCCTTCTAATTCTAATCAGATCATTCGCATCCCTCCTTAGATTATCGTGATGTGGAATAGTAATCGTGCAATTCCAAGAGTTTGGCCTGAAGTGCCGGTCCCATTAAAAATTAAAGAAGCCACATCGAACACAGTTTCGCAACGGTTTTTGTCAGATGACGAGATCGAAACAGATGCAGTATGCTTTCTAAGAGATGATTCAAATTATAATTATAGTTTATCCCTGAGTAATCAAAATTATATCTAAATGAATATTTCACCTGTGTTTAGATCTTCTCTCTGGACGAGGAAATAGTTTTAAGCACGGATGAAATGGACTTCGCATATAGTACCTGGAAACTTTTTCCAGACAGACTGATTGGTTATCAGTCTAGATCTCATTATTGGGATGAACCCAGTGTAACTAGAAATTCTTATAAATATTTCAAAAAAAATTCAAGACGAATAATATGAGTTTATCTCGTACATAGTCAATAATCATACAAAATTTCGCAGGAAATGTGGCATTATAGTTCAAAATGGACAAATGACTACAGTATGATTTTATCCGGTGCCGCCATTTATCACGCCTATTATAATCATTTATACTGGATCAAAGTCCCACCCGCAGCTTTACTTCTTGTCGAATCTCTCCAAAATTGTGAAGACATAGTGATGAACTTCTTGATTGTCAGAACTACTCGCAAAACTCCGATTAAACTGACGTGGAAAAAATCACCGAAAGATTTATCAAGGTAAGTGACAATGGTACACGATTGATTACATCATTACATTTCGTTCATAACATTCATTCATATCATTGCAACATTTTTAGATCTCAGAAATTCACCCTGGAACGTTTTAAACAAAGGCATACATGTCTCAATGATCTAGCCGACATTTTTGGATCAATGCCGCTGAAACGATCAAATATTCGATTAGATCCTGTTCTCTTCCAGGATCCAGTTAGCAACCTTCGGAAGAAGTATCGTCAAATAGAGTTTTCTTAATCGTCCCCACTCGCAAAACTTTACGATAGTCATGTACAAACAAAAGCATTTAAATATTTAAATAAGTATAAAGATCAATAAAGCGCATACGGCTACAAAAAGACTGCTTAAACCCACATAATTCCTTATTGCATTTAATTAAATCTTACTACGAACCAAGTGTTAATTTTCCCAAAAACTTTGTACTGTTTCAATTGAAATTTTACATTCCCATTGATATGCGTGGATTCGCAGTTTCAAAAAAACCTAAAGAAGATTGCATTATGCATAGCTTATAGTTAATAGTTTAATGAGTTAGACTCTTAATTTGCCCCAAACAAAGTTATAACAAATATTTAGAAGCAAAATAATACTTTTTAAGCTCTTAAAATCTTTGCTTATTCTCGTCGGGACATGAAATAAAAGGATGTGATACAGATTTAAACCTAGAATATTTATGCACTATGCATAATGCAAGTACGCAATTGGTTTCGCAATCTCTGAACTCGTCAATCAAACACAAACATACATCTTTTATCGTTTATAGCTCACACTTTAATACCTAATTCGTCTGTAAAGCAGTAAAGTCCCAAAAAATGTACAAGCATATTTGTATATACCACATCTTTTATAACTCCCATTTTAAATATTTTAATGAGATATATATCTTCATGCTTACACAAGACAGTAAGATCAAAGACAAAGGTATCATTCTAGGATTCCTTTCATCTCCCCATTACATATTCTACTGATGTGTAGAGCAACGTGATTCGATCCTTTTACTCGTGCCTTCATGAATACAAATATTTCTTTAAGGGTTTACGAACAAAAAAACCTGTGCAAGCTAACTCGGGCTTATTTATTTTTCCCCTTTTATTTTATACTTGTCTCGAAAAAGGAGTAACGAGCATTCGTCCTCCCTCCCTCAACAAAACTATTTCCTGAAAATCATTCTAGTTTTGCTTTACTTCTTGTACTTATGCATACACCTTGCTCGCCTCTTGTTAAAAATGGTTGTAAAATTTGTGGCATTATGTTCGCGTTCATACACTACTAAATGGAATGGAAGGTACGTATACTCCTTAACTAACTGCCTGATGAAAAAGCATCTTTTCTCCCTACATCATCTCTTCAAATCAAAAGTACTCGTATGCCATTCACTTAAATGTTACACTCATATCATGCTCGTCAACTTGTTAAAGTTGTTTGGCCGCTTGTACTTCACTGGTCGGTTGGATTTGAGTTTAAGCTTGAAGGTATGATGCATGTAAGGCAGAAACTGAAAACATTTTTTCCTTTTTTACAAACTGATATCAAGAAAAAAATCCTCCTTAAGCTGATATGGAGTATGGATTTGGATTATATATACCAGGGCAGGGGTTTATTGTGTGCGTAATATTTGTATGGGTAAAAGGCAAACAACGACTTGTAGCGAACGAACGAGAACGAAGTGATGCGATAGTAAAAAGAAAATATGCATGCATTACATAGGGGAAAAAACTTTCTTCCTACTTGTGCGTAGCATGGCTCCCTAAAGTCCTTAAATACAGAAAACAGTATAATTGGTGAGGATGTAGAAGGAAAGCAAAAGCACGGACGTATTTGTATTGTGAACCAGTGATATGATTATTTATCTTAAGGCTGCTTGTTACGATTTTAAACCTGGCTGGCTTTAAGCATAAAAAATTTACTAATCGTTCATCTTGCTAACGAGAGTATAAATATAAGACAAAGGTACAAAACGGTGATTGTGTGAGTGAAGAGAGGATGAGGATGATGACGGTATGTAGGAATATATAATGTATTTTACCAAGAAGAGAAATATTTTTATGACAAATCTCTACCTTTCTAAGTATAAGGCTATATATGTAACAGCTCATATATGGACACTCTCTCGACACTCGATAGAGATAAAACCTATGATATTTTTTAGCATTCATATTGTGGTTGATTACATATAGCTATAGCTTAGCTGTGTGGCAGCTCTGCTTGTACGTCTAACGATTGTATTATTTCACTTTTTGAAAATAAATAAATTAAATTTTTCTATCACATAGAGGACTAAATAGTTTTAAGTGGAATAAATTTTCTATTGGTAATTGAAAGTGTTGTTATTTGAATAGGGTACATCAATCAATTGAGCTTTCATGTAGGACAGTGAAACCAAGCGTGTAATACACAGAGTGAACAATATAATTTTGATGACGAGATCGACATTAATCATCACCAAAGGATTGAGCGTACTTTAATCTCAAGAAGGGGATGACGAATCCCGTGTAGAGGGGCTGACATAATTTACAGGAAGTTACGCGCGTACTTAATTTTCTGGTGAGTAGTCTTTAATTTAAGATACTTGGATTATAGTGGAAGGTTTAATTGAAACGTTGAATGAAGAGTTAAGAGTTTAGTACGGTGTAAAAAAAAATTTTTTTTTCCGGCGAGAGTATATTGAAAACAAAAACAATATAAGGAGAATAGTCCGAATTTCTGGATCGCTTATTTTAACTATCTTTTGTAAATCGGACATCCACAGAACATTTCAAGATTTTATTTTTTAGTTCGTATATCATAAGTGTGGAATGAATTAGCAATAAAAATATTCATAAAAACTGCTTTTGATTTCTTACAATAAACAAAAGTAAACTCAATTATTTTGACCTTGTATTGCACCATTTTGACTGCAATTTGAAGGAAACAAACGTATTTAGCTAGAAGAATTAATAAATAAATATTTTATGCATTTCATTTGTATTATAAGATGATACAGAAATCTCCTGTTCTGCTCAGCACATTATGGGGCACTCTGAAATAAATATTAAACCTCCCTATAATGAATTTTGATTAAGTTCTCGCCGTCAGTAAAAATTGCATTTTGTTTCGGTGTATCTAATGTGTATTAATTTCTCCATTAGGTTATTTCAAGATTAACTAGTGTTTCAACGAAGTTTACATAATGGCATACCAAATGCAGCACGGGTC
>JAANSQ010000962.1:0-17747 GCA_036850885.1 Lepidocyrtinus dapeste | reverse complement strand
TCGAACCACCGTAAAAATCAGGCAGATTAATGTATTAACACATTATGCCTTCGTTGGAAAAGGATGAGTAGGGTGAGGCAATTTAGGTTTTACTTTGTTGGAGAGGTGTGCGCATCAAAATCCTTTGCAAAATGTCATCATGATGTAATTAAAAAGTGAAAATCAAAAAACCACCTTGAAAAACAACAAAAATAAGTGAAAGCTTGAAGCCAATTTTTAGTAAAATGCGTAGCAAAAATTTGCATTTTGATAAAAAAAAAGTTAGGAAAAAAGAGGAGCATTTTGTTTGGTATTTTGTTTTACCTAAAGATAACTTTTCTCCTGAATCTGGAGGCAGTGTAAACCCAAGCACAGCCATAGAGGCGATTAAGACGCAAGGAACGATTAAATTGAAGAAATAGTATAGCGTACGCCTTTGTATGTGAATCACAAACGTAATATCTACGTACTAAAAAGAGAAAAGTATTTGTAGAATAAAAAACATTTAGTTTGTAAATAAATATTTTCATTTTATGTGTAAAATCCAACCGGTTCTGAAAATAAAAAGAAAAGGTAATTGTAGAATCAAAAACTTTTTGAATTTAATATGTTCACTTTTTGAGTAAAAACAAACCTGGGCAACATGCGTAATAGTTCGCCGTGCGTTTTCCGGGAACGCCTAAAATTAGGAGCGAAAAATATAGTTTAGTTTTAATTTTCTTGGTTCGTGGCCCGCTTTCACTATTTTTAGTCGAACATTTTAGGAACAATCTTATCTGGTTTTGGACTTGAGTGAACATATTTCATTCCTATTGATAAGGATATGTCGCAATTAATAATTAATCTATTCGAAACAGTAAACTAAACGCTGAGTGAAATTTAAAGGTTGAACCCGCCAAAAAGAGACTAAATTAAATTTTTCAATAGTTTCTCCAAGATAAAATAATCATTTACATTGTAATTACTTATTATTATTATTGGAAAAAAATTGCACTTTCGATTTCTTAGGAGAAGAACTATATTTAAATTTCCATACTTTCCCGGCCCTAATTAAGCTGAATAAATACGACATCCTGATTTTTTCACACAAATTGAATTTTCATAAAGTGCCGATTCAGTAATCAAATGTGTTCACTCGCTTCCATAAATTTATTGATTGTTAGAATTTCAGTTATTTAAGACACGACTTCGAAATATTAAAATCTTTATTTATCCTTGCTATTCTGTTCAAACTTTGTTTTTGTTGTTGGTTTTGTTTGTAATTATCTCACATGAGAAAACTTCAGCAAAATCATTATTGCCTAAAGACCACTCTCACTTGGTACAGACTATCAGCGCCATCCAGGTTTGCTTGGTGAAAGTACTACTTTCCCTGTTTCATTCATACGGCGGGAGATTTCATTGAACATTTTTTCAAGTTTGTTACCCCTGTAGACGTGAAAGGAAATTGACGAAGGATTCCGTAGTTTACCCGACCCTGCCGATCAAGCCCTTCTTAAGTGTTTCTCACTGTTGCTACATTGTTTAGACTAGTCTTTGCGCACGTTAAAGTACTTCAATCGGGGAAATTTCCTAGTTTTACACCCTACTCGTCTGAACCAAGTGAGATATGCTTTATTATGCAAACTATGAATATGAGTTGTTCTTCTGGGTTTAGTACGTTCAAGGTGTCATTTTAAATTTGTATATAAATGCTTTTAATCCGCCTCATACCTTTTAGTTCCCACTCTCCGTTTTTTATGAAACTGCTGATGTCTCCCCCGTCTTCGGATTGCAGTTGGAGATCCAACTAGATCATAAAAATCAAACCATGTTAGTTTATAAAGGTCAAATATTTTTTATTAATTTAATTTTGTTGTTTACCTGAAATCCGTCGTACGTCCAACTCCCAAACTTCATTTCGCATTTCTGCTCGTCAAAGGGAAACCAGGTAATATCAATCTTACAAGTACTTTTAAAGATGCCCGGTGGGATGTAAGAGCAGCTTCCGTTATTCTTTACGACAACGTTTGTTGCGTACGTTCCGTCAAACCCTTCGTCGGCACTGTAATCCAGAGAGGTTTAGATAACTTTTGTACTTCATATAACCAAAGTTACTTTAACTTGTTTGGCTTCAGCTTACCTATTGTACATTAAAACGTCAGGTTTCCAAATTCGATGTGGTGGGATGCGGAGATCGGTCACGTTGCCAAACTCACTAGCATTCCATCTTAGATTAACGTCATTCCATTCCTTATCGCCCGCATTAAACAAAAGTAAACTTCATTAGTGTCAAGTAGTGTAAAAATTTTGTTACCAAGAAAAGAAAGCCTTTCAAGCGCAAGAAACGGATGAATTGAGCATGAAAACAAACTCAAATAAAATGAATCCATAAAGTACACTTGAATCAATCATACTTTTAGATCTTAAATTTAAGCTTCAATTTTCATACGTTTCTCGCGCTAGCAAGTACAGAATTAGATTCAGTGGTGAAATCTAGGAGAAAGGTTGGAGATTTTGGAAGAGCATCTGAGAACACCACACTACTTCTGCATATTTGCTAGTCTTCCATATTCAGCTTTAGATTTGGATCCTCAATTTTCAATTAAATTTCACATTATGGGTTATTTTCCTCTGAAATCTATGTTTTAGTGAACGTTCTTTAATTAAAAATTAGATATTTTTTAGAGTATTTATGTTTCAAGAAGTAGTGAGTGGTTCTCATGTTAAGGTGTAGGGTTAAGAATCATTTTCAAAGTAAATAAAACTTAAGAATTCAACGATCTTATCAGCTTGTTTCGCTCATATATTGAGATAAAATTACTTAAAGTAAAAAATAACAAGAGGTATGAAATTTCCATGCAATTTAGGTGGTGAAAGCAAGAAAAAGCATAAATATCAACAAGCTTTTTAGGAGTACTAACTTCCGTTATTGAAAACGGAAGTATTGATGTATTGATTTTCTCTTTAGAAAGCATGCAAGCATCTTTTTCTTATCCTGTTAGGAAGCAGAGTGTAGGACAGAAGCGACATCTATCCATTGGTTAAAGAGTTAAGTACATAGTTTGCCCTTTTCATCTAGAGTTGCTTAGGCATAGTGATGATGGCGCTAGGATCGTAGAAAGAGCTTGTCACTTTCCTTCCAAATGGATAAACACTTCTTGATTTAATGTACTATATCTCTATCCCCTAAAATAAGTTGTGACAAGCGTTTTTTTTTCACTTACTTTCTCATTTCATGTGGTCATGGTCAAACTAACTCTATCTTTGGCTGTATCCACTAGGAAGAAAGCATGTATAAAGGGTATCATGCGAAAAGGTCGTAAAAATGAATGCTTTTAGCGTATCCTCTGAATAGACTGCGACACGCAGAGGGACCAATTTTCCTTGTTGTTGTTGTTTCTCGTAGTAAAGCCTTTACAACCTGTGGGACTCTATTTTTTACGATTGACTTCTCATTTCACTTCTACAAAGCACTTTTCTTTCTGTCAGACTATCTCAATCAGTTAATCATTTTTTATTTCTATTGTTCCCATCGTGATCATCATCAAGAGCATAGCTATAGATACACTTTTAGATATACTTTCTTTTCTAAAAAAACTTTCCTAATCATTCTCTTATTGATTTTTTATTTGAAAAGTTTACAACTCAGCTGAACAAATTCTTTTCTACAGTCACTTATATTTTTTCCAATTTTCCTCACAGGAGCTTATGAAAATGACACGTTTATGTAGCATAAAAAAAATTATTTGTTGAAAAAAAATATTTGGGCACTCTTGCCAAAAAAAACGAGTTACTATAGAGTCTACACTTTTTCACGCTTTGCAATAGAAAATAGCAGAGAACTTTCCCCTTTTACTAAGATGCCGACTTAATGGGAGCAAAATATATAAATAGAATTACGACGACATTATATGCTTCCGATTTTGGCGCATGGAAACGTAAACTATTTCCAGAGGACATGATGCTCATTTAAAATAATGCGCCCTACAACGTGCTATACAAATTGGAAGATGTAATGTGTATCGTACACTTGAGTACAACTTGCAAGAAAATATCGTTTTTGAATGAAGAGTATGTTCCTGTTTCATGGTTTCCAGCTCTGCGGGTCGTTTCAGGGATTCTATTCTCTTAATTCTGCTGACATAAAGCGGAAATATTTTTTGGGAGGATGCCGAAGGGCCCTTCTTTTCTTAAGAATTTTCTCTCTCTCCTTCTGCCTGCTAAAACAACGTACGCATTTGATTTATTATTGGACGAGCCATGCTTTCCCTAAAAAGAGAAAGTTGTTATCTGGAAAAATGTGAACGTTTCAGTATAACATCTCATCTTTCATATTTTCCGGTTTTGCCTGCTTAAATATCGACACACAAAAAACTTTTTTCGAGTAAGACGGAATGAGTGATTCACTCGTAGAGAAGAAATGAAATGCTCAGTCGACTGTGAAAGGACTTGGCTTACAGTATCAAATATATAAGAGATGTGCATTCCTTCACCAATTTTCTTATTATGTAGAAAGGCTTACAATCTCCCAACATTTTCTTTTCTCTTTAAGCACACTGCAAGTGATTTTTATTCCGTACTCATCTCCTAGTTTTAGGCACCGTTGCTCCTTTTAATTACAGAGAAAATCTATAAATTTCTTTATACAGCTAGTTTTCACTAGGCCAGAACAAAAAAAAAGATGAAGAAAGCTATTACCCCAAAAAATATTATTGCTTTCTTACTCTCATCGATTGAAACATGAATAGGTCCAAATGACTTTTTATTCTGAAACTTTGCTCATGATCACTCATGATTTATGACTTCTTGGACCACTACCGTCTCAATGATGCGCAGAGAGATCATGTTATCGAGAGGATGTAAAAATGCCCTAGTTTTTTCCTAGATTATCACCGAAAAACTTTATATAAACTATTCCTCAAAAGTTATTAAGAGTTAGTTAAAGTTTAAAGCAAAGAATATAATTGCACACGAGAAACCCGCCAACGGGACTATATGAAAAGCGTAAAGCAGAGTGGTTGACACAAAGCACAGATTCCCAGGTCGTAAATTTACATGATCACAATGTAATCAGCATGCGGACACGTGCATCATGCACGATATTTAGGGAGCTACCAAGCAAAGTTTCGAAACATGCGAGAGTTTTTTTTGGAGAGTTCCCATGCAACACATTCATTCCTCACATGCAACACTAAAAATACGTGTCTAATCAGTTGGAATATTTTTCTCATAAAGTTTACGTATATTAGTCATTGGAGAATGTTGATGAATACCCTCCCGTCCTCACCTGTAGGCTACCATATAAAATTACTGTAGTTAATATTCATATCTCTGTTCAACTCTTTCGATAAAGCGTACACAAAATAAGGTTTCAAAATTTCAAAATTTACAGCCTCGATCATAATTATATACTCTTACTTTGTCACTTATGAACAAATATATGTGAATGTGCGTGTTAGTAGTAAAAATATCGTATGTTTTTGTCGCCAAAAACTCCCGTATTTTTTTAGCAGGGCGATCCCGAATAAGACTTGGCGTTAGAAAAACGAAATACATAGTTTATACCTTAATTACGCTTTTTGGTCCATGCAGGATCACTCTTTAATAGATTAAGAGGTTAACGCTCATTACTTGAATAGTTTGTGTTTTGTTCGGTACAAAACTTAAGGTACTATCAGTTCTCATCCATACACATAAAAACAAACCAACGCTGCAGTCTTTTCTAAAAAAAAATTACTATAGATACAGCATCGTTTCTGAGAGAGTTTTGTTAGACAAAAGTAAAATCCAAAAATGCCAATCTTATTGTGTTGTTAATTGAGGTACAAAAGTGGATAAAATACATAGTGTAAAAAAAACAAAATTTTCAAAGTTTTCGCTACCAAAAAATTTCTACTGCAAAATTCATTGTGAAAAAGTAGACGGCAACCAAAAATACACATCTTATCTCCTCCCCCTCCTTTGATTTAATCATGGGGGAAAAAGTATAAGGAAGAGACTTGAAGAAAGTATCATCTTCTACGAAAAAATAGTTGTGAATGGGTATTCCCTGAGAAAAAAATGGAATACCCTGGATGGATTACAGGATATAAAAAAAATTTTTGTTTTGGTAAGGAAAAAGGAAAGTGTTGAGGGTTGAGGTGGTGGTACACTAAAGGAAATAGATTTCGATGTATGCTTTTTTTTCTATAAAATGTAGATATTTTTTTGTTAAAAAGTACAAAAGTGTATGGAAAGTTAGTTGTTGAAACGTTTTTGCAAAATATAATTGATTTTTTGTTGTTGGTTGGAATGGATGACTCACCATTTTTAACCAAATGGTCGTGATTAGGAGTTGATTCTTCTCGTCCTTTTTTACATTAGGCAAACACACATAATACAAGAGACACAGATTGAGAGTCACGCAGTGGATGGAGAGTGGAAGGGATGTACATGCAACGGAGAGAGAAAACAAAAAATGAGTGAGAATAAAAAAAAATTACAATCTTCGCAGATGAGAGAAAATTACTACAAAAAAATTATGTAGATAACACTATATAGGTGTACATTCTGAAATAGATCACGTTTACACAATTTTTTTAGGGTAAAAAAATATTGTTTTGCTAGAAAGGGCAACACTTTTGTTATCAAAAAATATAATGCAGACGACATATTTTTTTTTGATCGACCTAGGCACAAAAATACATTCATATGAGAGTTTAGCTTTTCATCATAAAATTACATATAGATCGGAGAGATGTGTTGTCATAGTTACAAAAAATTACATAAGAGTAATATCATGAAAACATTGACACGTATTACATACAGCGGATAGCAAAAAACTATCGAGTTTGTAAGAAAAAATAGGACGCAATAAAAAAACAGATACCATAGTGACAATCTCAATTGACTAGAATACCGGACTACCTGAGCTACTAAAATATGCATGGAATACGACGTCACGGACAATATTAAAAAAATAGAGTTGGCGAGAGAAAAAAGATTCGCATGTAAGAAAAATATAATTTTTGTCCTCTCCTGAGGGTAGGCGGTGGTGCTTATGATTACAAAAAAAATCATAAGTGATATTATGGTATAGTTCCCTTCAAAAAATATTGCTAGGAAACTTCTTTGGGCGTTAATCGATTGCGTAGGAAAGTGATTGCTTCATTTTTCTGCTACGTAGGCTTGATAAAACCCTATAGGCAAGTTTATCAAAACGTGAATTTGTTTTTTACACAGTTTCAAAATATCTGTAGCATCCTAGACTAAATTCTGATATCCAATTTACTCTTTAGTAAATTAAATCAACCTATTTGTTCACAAAGTGTAAGAATCCATTACGTTTTTAAACTGTAGCCTATTAAGTTAGTTTTTATTTAGGAAGAGATATCTTGAAAAAAATTAAGTTCATGAGATGATGCAGATTTCCTATTACGTAAAATATTTAATTTAGTTTCCTACTTTGGAAATTTCCATGGTGGTGGAAGGTTTTACATTAAAAAATTTAGATTCTATTTATCTTTTAGCAATAAGAGGAAAAGGTCAGGGAATCTATATAAAAAATGGGTTACTTTGTGCAAAAAGGCTAAACAATCCGTAGAATGTAGCCATCGTGTTTCACATTACCAAAACTGCAAAAAACGATTTAAATTCGAGTGAAAAAATATCAAAATAGAAAGTAAAGGTAGGAGCGCGCGCATTCTCTCTACAAAAATTCATTCGACAAGATGCCACATTCCATCAATAAAGGTAATAAAATAAATTCTCTGGATAAAATTACTTCTTGGGTGCGGGGCATGGCAGCAGGGCAGGGTTCAGTTTTTAGTGTCATGTTAAAAAAAATAGATACATTCGTACAGACTGCACACTACAAACCGGTAAGTATCCAGACTAAAGAGGAGAAAGATCTAGAAGACAATTTTAAGTGGATCTATGCAAAAAGTTATAATGTTATGGTAACACAATAACAGAAACAATTTGAATATGGCTTAAATTTATTTTTTTGCTGCTATGCTGCTCTTGCTTCCGCTGCTTTTGCTGCAAATAAAAGCCTTAAATATAAATAAAATCTTGGATTCATATTGAAATTCAGCTTTGGTAAATAAATTCCTTTTTGCAGGGAAGAGCGTAAAAGGGGACAGAATGTAGCGAAAAATCATCTGCAGAAATAATAAATAGGCGAAGGGTAAATCTACAGATTTTCTACAGTTTGTCTCTCTCACCCTACAATAATAAAAAAACAGTTAAAACATTTATACTCTGCAACAAAGTCTCATTTTTCGTTCATCCGCAGCCACATATTATAAAGATTGAGTTGGTTTTTTATTCAAATGTTATTCATTTATGCGGAACATTGCTCAAAGAGCATTTTTGCTTCTTGTCAGGAGGACCTCTGCAACTGAAAATAAGGGATTGGGATCCCATTCTGTCCAGCTAGTGTAAGGAGCAATAAATGGCATGACATTCTGGGGGAATTAATAGGAACCAGGAGTACCTTTAAAAGTATAATGATCACAAGCACTTTTTTTAAAAAAAATCGTTGCAACACCGGTTTCTCACGTAAGAACAATAACGTACATGCATGCAGAACACAAGAATACAAGTAGAACCTGAGTATTTGGCTCGGGTGCTGATAAAAGTGTAAATCGTTAGTATAAAACCCAACCGACTAGGCAAACCCTGCCCTTGTCCACTAAAGGATTCTTATTGAAAACTAATAAGACCAAAATAAAATAATTCAAGCATTTCAGGCAATATACTACCACCTACGGAGGAAACTCAATGAAAGAAAGCGTTACATTAAAAAAGCGACCGCGACCCTCAGAGTTCACGTCACTTTTACTAAGGACAGTGTACAAATGAGGAGTGTAAAACTGTAGGATTATACTTGAATGGCAAGGGTGTAAGGGAAAAACACGCTTTTTACATAAAATGTTTCAATGTTTCACTACATTTTTAAAGAAAACACAGATGAACATCTTTTCTTACATAAAATGACAGAGGGGAATATGCAAAAAAGAATATAGTAAATAGAAGAATATATTCTAAACGAAAGAAAGACACACGAAGTTTTTAGTTTTGTTCTTGTCAATGGAAAAATTAAATTTGGGAGTAGACAACAGATTTCACCACCTTTTATCATTTGAGGAAGAGGACATCTCTTAAGCTTTTGCATAAAAAGGGGGAAAAATAGGTAGAGAGATGCAGTTTTTGAGTGGTCTTAAACTTACCAAATTTAGCCACGTATTCGTTATAAGAATTTGATTCTTTTCATCCTACAATAGGATCAAACCACAGTCAAAGAAAAGTTATTTACAAGAGAAGAAAGAAAAAAAAGGAGAGATTCCATTATTACATAACATGTAGGAAAAACCAGTTGGTGTAGACCACACACTAGTTATTAGTCTATAGGCAGTGTTTATTCATGCAGAGCCTTTATAAATTTTTTCATAGAATTGAGAAATGAGGCTCATCTCAAATTGCATTCGGATAAACATTTTCAGATTAAAAATATCTTTAGATAAAGTCTCCCTTTAAGATTATCTGGATAATGTTTTTAGAGGAAGAATGTAATTTAAAATCCAGAGAGAAATTGCAAGCGCTCAGAATTTAAATGAAGACATCATCTTACCCTCTGCTGTGCCACGCACGAGTCTCATAATTTCCGATTTATCATCACAGAGTACATTTCGAGCTTTGAGGAAAGGAAGAAATCATGATTTTGCCAGCACACCTAATTTATAACGGCCCCTTAATTTGTACGTATGAGACAGACCAAAGTTCCCTTTGAAGTGTAGGCTTGTGTGTAGTGTGAAAATGAAAATATACTTGTGTTGAATTCCATGCGGATGAGAAATGCTTAAGTATGCTCAAGTGTAGAGTGAAGATAAAGAAAAGAGAAATGGGCAATGTCTTGCCTGGATACGACTGTCAACGTGATCATACACTCAAGCCCACAATGGCAAGTTAAAGGTTGATGATTACTTCTGTAGTAATGTTGCCAAGCACCCTGCTTTTCCCTGCTTTCCCCTACTTATGTGGGAAATGATGAGTTGAAGCTACCGCAGCAACAATACCTAGAGTAAGTTGGAGTACAAGGCGCATTTAAAGAGGGAAGAGAAGCGCTTGGAATAATGATGTGGAGATTTTCCTTTCTCTGCGGAAGCAAAGGAGGGAAGTTGAAGAAAGGAAAATTGTGGGAAAAAGGATGAGAAAAAACAAGCTCAACTTTTTTTCAGGAAATTGCGAAAATAATATGTAGTCTTGCTTCAGGCTGTCTGTACTCCGTACTCAGAGAAATGATACACAGGGAAATGCAGGCTCACATACGAATCTGCTAGTGCGGCATACAATTTTACTTTGGGCCATTATATCATAACGTACTAGTTGTTGGAGCCCTCCATTAAAATATTTTTTATTTCTCTAGAAAAATAATACAGAAACTACCCATGTAAGCAAGTTTCGGGTAAGGAACAAAGTAGGAGGAAATGGTGATACCGCAAACACTCTCGCCAAACAATTTTATTTATGAGGAAGCAGCGAAGGGAACAAAAATCTTTTTTTTTCCTTATTTCGCTACCGAGGCAAATCACTAGGGAACGATATATTCTAATATTTATGTCAAGTGAAAGACATGAGCCAAGTGTGGGAAAACAATCCTAGTTTCTCCAATGATGAGCTTTCATTACTGCTTCAACCCCTCCTACATCATTCCATTCATTCGCTGATTAAACAATACATTCGAAAAGATGATAAGTGGAATATTCGTCCGAAAATAAAACAACCGTCAGCTTCGAAACACTAATAGTGTTAAGCAAATATTTTCATGAATGGAGTTCATCAAGTCATTGTACGCTAGTGCCTTCTCCTTTTCCCAAGAATTAGGCTGACATGGGTGTCATGGAGGTTAAATCTAACGTCAACACATTCACCACCAAGGCAATATCGTTCCATCTCTTATACTTGAGTTGGAGAGGGAGTCATTGAATAGAACTAAATGTTTTTTGGATGTGTAGGCGGCGAGATATCGTACATATCAGGCGGTTCAATCTTGGAATAAGATGGAGGACTACGAGTAGTATCGTTGTAGGCCCTCATTTTTTAAAAGGTTTTGCACGCTCCCCCTCGTCTCATCTCCCTACGCTCGCCTACTTTACGTAAATTTGGTATTTCGTACTATGGCAGCATTTCAAATGAGTTTGAAGGATTTGTGAATTGTGAGTGGCATTTATTCTAGTTGAAGGAGATGTGGTAGGGGATAAGAGATACAAACCGGAGATAAGTGTGTACATGATAGATCCTCTCATTTCAATAGCACGTGTTCCTACACTCCATGAATGAAACCTCTTACGCCACATAGACAAAAATTACTTTAAAGCTTGGATCTCCACTCAAGCGATAATTTCTTATCTTGATTTCATCTTGAATTGATATTGACGTAGGAAATGTGACCATTTTTCATTTAGAGGGAAGCGTAGCTAAGCTTATGTAAATCTACGAGACTCTTTTTTCGCCTGGACAATATCAAATGTTCTTGTATGTAGGCTCACGTTGGAGAAAGTGATGCTGAGTGAAAGTCAGGGAGAAAGGAGGGGGAGGCACACACACACACAACACGATCAGGTCTCGTATTATTTTGAAAGCTGGCTCCTGTTTTTGCTTCGTTATGCTTTCTCCCTACTTTCCACATAAAAAAAAAGTTTGCACGAGGAGAAGCCCTGTAGTATAGTTTCTGTTTCTATGTGTCGTGAATTCTCTCCGATAAAAAAATGTTAGCTTATATATAATATCTAGTGTACATGTGTCTATATAGAATGAAGCAAAAAAGGAGGGGAACATACGCATTGCGACATTACAAGAGTTTTCGTCTGCAAATTTCTTAACATTGTCCTGACTCGCTATCGCCTTTGCTGCTGCTGCTTTCTCTCCCTCTCTTTCTCCTAGCTTTCGCTTTTCACCAGGTCATTGTATTGTGCCACGGAGAGGGAAGAAAGAGCTCCACTATTTTTCCCCTGCTCATAGGACGACTCATGATCACCAACGTTTTTCTTTCTTAAAGCATCTTTAGCATTTAGAGCATCTAGACTGTGTGAAAAAGGATAGCTACGTGGAGAAACTTTATATATCTTTTGCATATCTATAATTACATGTTTTTACGCAAACACATAACTCCTGTCTGTAGCTCTATTACATTACCATGAAATACTTCCTGTCCTCCTGAGCTCCTTTAATATTTTAATCTCCTCTCATGATTCTTCCATCAACCCTACGTTTGGAGGGACATAGTGAATCATCAAAGTTTCACTAAATTGTAATCAAAGCTTCTTAAGTGTGTTTATAGCGTAATGACTTGCTTGGTTTCCCCCGCATAAATACTAAACGTATTTTATATAGTAGTCGTTTTAATGCATTTATTTTTCAACTCTTTTGTGCCTAACGTCTACATTAGGGAATAGAGAAATTTCAGCTCACATTTCATCCTACCGAACTTAATCCTCACGATACCTTTTCAACTTACTCCAACTTTTTTTTCCTCCCACCTACCTTTAATAAGGCTTCTTTTTCCTTCGAGCGTACTAAAAACACTCCCGATCATTATCTGCTTCAGTCTCTGTAATTATTATTTTGTTGGAGGAAAAAGAGACTCGGGAGGGGAGAGAGAAAAAGAGTGATGATTATTAAAATGGTGGGAGAAAACGGGAAATGAATGCTTATTAACCGTAATGATTAGAATTATCCAGATCTTATCATCCTACACAAATGCTTAACCCATCACACCATTCCCATGTATGTAGGTATTAACCGCGTCATATAACAAGGACAAAAAACTTTTCCGATTGTGCTTTCCCTCGGAACATAAAATTCTTGTAGTTTTAGTTGGTTTGATTGTGGATGTACGGCATGAGCATGACTTTAATGAACAAGTGTATGGAGGATCGTTACGCTAGTCTTTTCCATTTCCTCCCAAATTATCTTCCAAGTAGAACAACACCTTAAGAAGCATTCTTCCCAGGTGCTTTTCCAATCAGTATTAAAGACAGTACAAACTGTATTTTTTTCTTGAGGTTTTTATATAAAATGATGAAAGGGATGAAAGCAGATATACGCTATCTTATTATACTACGATATTTCTAGAGAAGCAACAACTTTCTCTTAAGAGTTTAACAACACCTACGTAAAAAAGCAAGCATCTGCGGTACCATGGCGTCAACAAGGAAAACTGTTAGCATTTTGTGTAAGAATAGGGAAGACAAGTGTTCCTTTTCACTTTATCACGTCTCCCTTTCGGGAAAAAAATTTCCCCACATTTAAGAAAAAAACGGTTCGTTCCGTAGCTTCACACAAACTTTTTTTCTCTCCCGCACCAACAACAAAACAGGAGAAAGCACAAGCACTGTTTTTCTTTTTTACTCTATGAAAATTGTCTGTTTTCTAGAAATACATGTATTATGTTGAATCCTCTATCATCTTGATTCTTTTGGCGCAGTCATACGCCTTACAACACACTCGTCATTTTTCATGGGAAAAAGAAAAATCGCCTTTCAACAGTTTGATCGATAGGTTTGCCCATTCAGAGTGAGTAGGGGAGAAAGTAAAAAGAGAACAAGTTCGAGCAAGCTTCTCTCTTTCTCTTCTTTATGCGCTGTTGGAGGCTATACCTTCAGAGCTCCTCAAAGAAACGCTAGAACCTCTAGAACCTCTAGAAGCAACAGTGCAACGAAAGCTTGTATCACCCACAAACATATATTTTATTACGGATAATATTCAAAAGCTTTCACATGATAAGCAATAAACCACACCAGAATACATTACAAATACATTCTTACAACATTCTATTCACGAGGAAAGCCTTTGTGTTACAGGTTTATTCCCCTTGTCTGGACTAAACGAAATGAATGTATATTTATAGCCTACCTTTCTCTTCGACGCTACACTTGATTGACTTTCCTAAAGTGTATGCACATTGTATATGAATCAACATGCTCATCATCAATTGAGCCGCTTTCTTTACAAGATTGTCTTCATGTAAGGCACATAAAAGGGGGAAAATTGCAGGAAACTTTATTTAAGAGAACGCTATAAAAAAGGATCTTGTTCCAGATTTTTTAGGATCACTTTCACTCCAGAAAAAACTTGCCGAATTTTCCCTACCCTAAATTTACTTATTGATGATGAGATTAAAAAAGGATAGGCTCAGCTTTCCCCTCCTTTTTTGGTAAATTACCACAACGAAATAAACAGCTTCTTTGGTATATCTCAAGACAAAAGGGATTCTAGGAAGAGGAATAGAGTGTAAAGTTTTGTTGAATTTACTATACCCAAAGAAAAAAAAGTGGATTGATTGGGTGAATGAAAAGACTACGGAACTACGCGTTGATTTAATTTTGAGTGGACTGTATAATGTACTGGAGATAAAGTAAAAGGAAAATAAATGACTTTGCTGGGCTCCCTTCAGACGAAAAATAAGCAGGCATGTTTTCCGCTAGACAAAAGAGAGACTAAGGAAAATCAATTTCTTTTTTGCAAGTCCGTGAAGTTCCAGTAGTAAAAAAAAAAAGAAATGTCCTCCTTTCTCCTTCCTAACAAGAGAAGCTTAAGGAGTTGAGGATGTTTTTCGGTGTAATGTGAGAAGGAGCAAGTTTTGCCTATACGAGATTGACTACATATTGAAGTGGTTGCTACGTGGGAAGCTAGAGGCACTCAATTTAATTTCTTCCAGTAGTCCTTTCAAAGTTTACGAATTAGGAAGAGGAACGCAAAAACATCATAAATTTTTTGTAGTAGTTGAATGAAATATACAGTTTGATAATTCAAACACCGTACGCTCTCGATACTGGAAAGTTTTGAGGTTGGGGGAATTCGGAATAAAAAATGCGAAAAGTTGAAAACTCTTCTTGAAAATTCATTTGAAATGGTAGAAAATGGGGCTATGGAGGAAGAAGATATAGTCTCTCTTTTTGCAGAGAAAAATACACACCTCTTATTTATTCGCAGAGGAAGCGCCAGTAACCGTTTAACCTGTAAAGGAGAAAGTGACCTCATGATGATGATATGTTAATGGCGCCACATGAAAAAGAGAGTAGAAACTCTAAAGAAATGATTTGCATAAAGAAACGTACAGCCCATAAAAGTGTTTTGCTGTCTGTGCGTCCATTACGCAAACTTTGTCAAGCTTAAGTACCCATCCATTCCCTAAAATGTGAAACAGGATAGGTAAAAAGTTGATCTCATGAATCAAGAAAAAATGTTTTGCCATAGTCTAAACAGTTTTCCTCTTCAGTTGTCATTGAAACGATTACATAACTGTAGCAAGGGAAAACATGGAGCCTTTTCTAAATGTAAATTGGAGTGTGTGTTAAAGAGTATGAGTGCATGATAAGAAGGTTCGTAGGATAGCATGAAATCACTTGAGACTCTAGCAAAGATACATACACTTGATCCATCCTACGTGTAATTCGTGACTGTCAATTAAAGCGCCCTTAATTTCTCTACATTTCTCTCTTGTAGGAATACCAGGGAGAATGATGCGAAAGTGGTAAGCATGTATAATACCCACTTGAGCATGAAAAAAGTTTCCTTTCTGCAAATGAAATGAGCTCCTTTCTCGGGTTTTTGGTCATGGTGAATTCTCGCGAGACGTAACTTTTTCCCCCTTGCTTGCTTTGATTCGTGAAAAAAAATTAGTTTTTTTTTCTCTGCTCAGAGATGAAAGAAAGAAATGCATGTTTTGGATTCACTTAAATGTATTATGTATTCCTTTAGATTGTCACCAGCATTGTATCACTCTCCCTATAATTATTGTTTGGGTTGCTGCGCAAACACAATTTTCTTTAGTAATGTTCATTTAGTGCGCAACAACGAAACTCTGTTTGTATTTACATAAAAATTTAATTCCTCTGAAAACCTAGATTGGTAGATTTAAACTTGAGTTATGTAATCATATATATGGAGTAAATGATGTAAAATTTGAATAGGTCGAGGTTTCGACGCTTACCACATCTATGATTTGCATAAGGGTCAAACCAAAGCTGAGTTGGAGTGGGTCCGTCTCCTTTTCGACGGGACGCTCCAGCGTATTGTACTTGTCCAGCAAATGGTGGAGCAATCGTTTTTCATTGGGTCCTTGAAGCGAGCCTGCAATTAAAATATATATTAAGCTTTTAATCCACTACCTAAACAAAGTAGACTAAAACTCGAGATTAAATAAGCTTAAAATTATTTTATTTATACAGTGAAATTCCTAGAAACCGCATGAAACTTCTAGCCAAAATTATAAACGACATTCTGAACGTTGTATTTGTGGAGTAGCAGTATAACGGTAAAGGATTGCCTAAAATTGTACAAGGAGATTGAGAAAGATGTAGACAGTAATTGATACGATACCTGGATAGCGAAACGCTTTTTGCTTTCGACATTTTTTAAGGTATGACATGATATGCTACGTCATTTACTACGAGAAAAATGGAATTCCTGAGAGGTTTGATTCGATGAGTGTAGAATACTTATGATATTCCTTGTGGAGGCAACTCGTAACAACCTCACTATGATGCATAGTGAGGTGACGAAAGCCACAAGTGAAATTCCCATCAAGCCCCAGCATTAGTTGATCGGTTAATGGCTTCAGCTACAGAAAAAGATCAATCTATGCCTTGGGAACGGCATACGGTATAAATAAAAGTGGTGGACATTTTCCATCAAAACCGCTGATGCATGAAAATCAAGATAATAAAGTGAAAAGGAGGGTAACTCCTCGGGCGATTTCTTTGAAAAACAACAAAAAGGACGGAACACTAAGGTACATGCGCGAGGCTTCCTTAAATATCGAAGGGAAAGCGTTGATGGCTGGAGAGAATGGAAGGTAAAACGGAAATAAAATGAAGTGACATGGAGGACACAAGAAAATCAAAAAAATTATGCTACCCATAGAGCACATAAATTGAGTTGTCAGTAGAACGTGTGAAAGAAAAGGAGGATGGTTAGACCGGAGGAAAAAGTAGGGAGGAAAATATTGATGGTTTCTACGCTACACCTTACCCTGTCAACCCAAGGTTCATATAAATTGCCATTATTTTTGGGAATATTGTAACGCCTTTCTCACACTTTTTTTTGCTAAAGGCAGTGTTTCCAAAAAACGTCTGTTTTCCGCTCCGAAATATATTGTCCGGTAAAATCTTTTTCTCTTTGGTTCCATTCAAGGCAAAGAATTACATCCGAATGTCTAAAACAAGTCACGCGATTCTTGTTTTCTCCTTGGTGGCTTTGATAAATTTGAATTCCCGTTTAAAGGAAGGAATTCTTCACATATTGCTCAAAACTAGGAGAAACATCCTGCTGCGAATTTAGGAGCGAGTGTGCCTTTTCTGAATTTCATGTACTCGTTCCAACCCATTTTTTCGCTTCGGTTGAGATTTTTCTCAATAAGAGAAAGAGACATCAATTGCCACCACAAATCAACCGACAGGGAATTATTGCATCTGTATTTTTTATCAAGTTAAAGAGGCTTCTGTCGGAGATTCGAGTCATCCATAAATACTATAGCATGTGTCCTATTGTCACTAAATAGGTTTGATATGGAGTGTAATAATAATGTTGAAAAATGGAATTTTTTTCACGATCTTTAATAAATTTAATATGTAGTCTAAAGTAAAAATAGGGGAAATAAGGGAAATAATAGGAGACTTCCATTGAATTTATGAGCCAAGTCAGGGATTTTTGTTTGCGCTTGTATTCATCCGTTTAAACCCTTCCTTCACATAGTTTCACCAATCCATCTCATTCATTTTAGCATTACAGAGAAGGGGACT
>JAANSQ010000961.1:0-17748 GCA_036850885.1 Lepidocyrtinus dapeste | reverse complement strand
ATGTCTAGCTTTCATACTGTGTTATCAAAATTAATATGATATTATGATGTAGACTATGTCATGTATTCAGGCAGACGAAACAATTTCAGGCTAATCTATACAAGGCGTCCGCATATTTAATGTAGTGCAGTTTAAGAATTTTAATGAATTTTCGGTGTCGGCTTATTTGCTCGTTGAAGCCTTAAGCTAACCGGGCTATTGCATAGTAATTATTTGGCAAATTGGTAGAAAAACATCATGTGTGCATTGAATGTGTATCCGGGTGTCCTCTCCACTTAATAAACTTGAAAGTCTAAATTAAAAATGACGTTTTTACCGTGAAAAACTCGTTACAAATAGTTTATCCAGTGTTGGTCTCTACCTTTCAAATTTTGGTTATTACGATAGTACTTTGGTAGCTTTTTCCATAAAAAAAAGTTTCCATTTTTTGTACAAACATAAATGAGTTTTGATTGAGGAAGAGAAGCCTACATAAAGTGCCTTTATTAGGATTTTTATGGAGACATTGAACGAGTGGAGGGTGAAAAAAAACTTTAGGGAAAGAAGGAAACTGCCAAAACAAACTCTACGAACCACTTACTTACTTGGTTTGAGTTGGAAAAAAGTTTAGTTTTTTTTATTGAAAAACGTCATGGATTTTGACGCTGGTGTGGTATGGTTTGTGGAACCAAGTAATTCTCTAGGCTTGGGGCTTCATTCAATATGAAATATGAAAGTTGCAAAGTCTTGTTAATTACATGGCACTATAAATGTTTTCCGCGATAAAACAAAATGAAGGAGAGAAAAAGTGTGAGTTTTTTCCCAAACTTTTTTTTTCCTCTCATTCATCAGCTTTTTCAACACCTAGGGAAATTTTTTACTGAAGAAGTTATTGACGTTTGTAAGCCCAAACTGAAGTAATTTTGTGGGCTGGCTGGAAAGATCGATATACATCTCTATCTAGAGTTTCTAGAGGCTTCTTAGTGGAAAAAATGTAAAACCTAGAGTCTTGCGAGCAAATGGATTTTTGACTTAAGTGAAAACTTTTTTCTGATTGATTGAGCAGCCCTTTCTGCCTTATTAAGTTATGTAGAGTGACTCTAGCTAAGATTTTTGAGTTTACTTATACTCCACTTGAAGGGATGATGACAAGGAGGAAACGTACCTACGCTAGAACATGCAACGTTTCATTAGAACGGGTTGGAAATGTTTTAGTGGGAAAGTTTGTTTTTCATTTTTTTCCATTTAATATACATGATTTTTATGACTTTCTACGGTCCAAAAACCGGTAAAGTTTTACGAGAGAATGGAAAAAGTTATAAAACAGCAGTTTTAATATCATATTTAAGTTGTTAGCTTTGTTTACACTGGTGGTTCTAGGTACTAAGCAATTAAAAGCCGTACACGTATACCTTAGGAATTTTTTTTGGCAAATTAATATTTTTCTCAGTGATTTCCTAACGTATTTTGCTTTTTTTCTATAGATTTTCATGCACAAATCTGCAATGCAGTTGCAACAGCAGCAACAAGCGGCAGCGGTTCAGCAAGCAGCCCAGAATCACCACTTGGGCCAACATGGACAGCTTATACGAGCAGGGTCCAGCTCGGGTTCGGAGAGTGGAGCCTTGTCCAAACCCCATCAGTGCCAGCAATGCCTCAAAGCGTTCTCATCAAATCACCAGTTGGTCCAGCATATTCGGGTAGGAATTTCATATGAGTTGAACCTACAAATTAATAAAATATATAGTTCAATGTAATTATATTAATTTAATTTAATTCATAAGGTCCACACTGGCGAAAAACCGTACAAGTGCTCCTATTGTGACCGACGATTCAAGCAGTTGTCCCATGTTCAGCAGCATACTCGCCTGCATACAGGTCTTTAACAGATTTTTTATATTAAATTATTTTAAGAAAAAGTACTCTGGGAGTTTTTCTTACCTTCCTCAAGAAAACTAAACTCATTTGCATAATATTAACGCTAAATGCCCATTACAATAGTGTCCATTCATTCATTCAGTGGCTCATTATGCCTCCTTCCTTTAGCGGGATGTTGACAAAGGTGTTGCTTGTTCTCACTCTTTTGCACTCTGGCACACCGTTTGTATTCTTGTACTCTACACATTTCTTACATTCCTTGGCATTCATGCAGTTCAGGTTTTATACGAGGTGAAATAAACGAATTCTAGAGCCATTCTGCCTACATCGTAAAACCACAATTCTCACAAGCCTTACTTTTATGCTGGTGTCCACCCCGTTAATCTCTGAAAGTGATCTTTTAATGAAATGTTTCACTTGGCTTAAATTTTTTTATTACGCACCCTACATGATCCTAGGCAAAGTCGGAATGGCTAATTTTAGTGCGTACTATTAAACTTTAACTTATCTGAGAAAAGAACATTAAAAAATCCTCATCGGAATGACCACTCATGGTACCATGTTTAGTTCAGTAGGATCAACTCTAAATACAATATTAAAGTGGACTAGTCATTGGAGGCAGAGAACCATGCAGAAAGTCTGAAGATAAGATAGACGCACACGTGTATCAACATTTGAATCACTTCTGTGGAAACTTTACAGCCGGTGAATTATGTTGATAATGTTTTAATGAGGAAAATACTAAAGTGTTGGTAGTGAATCGCGATGATGATATTTGATGAGAGCAGGTAATCAAATTCTCAACCGATCCATTTTAATTACCATACAGCAGCCTAACCAAAGACCAAATATGTACCGCATATGCGGTATCAAGCTTTCTATAAATTTACTTTATGCGGTGCTACCACATATCCGCACTATAGCTTATGTGACGTTGTGTGGGGCATGACGGGACGTAGATTTTTTTTCTGTAATGAATTTAAGTAGTTTTGCTTTTCACACGCCAAAAAAGATTCATGCAAAGATCCATCCTGGGAATGTAAGCGGAAGAGGGCTGGCAGCTCTAAACACGTAATCACGATCGAATGCCTTTTCACTGAAAATGATTGAGCGACTGGGACCCGCTCATGTACATAAAGACTACAAGTTATTTTGTTGGTGGTATTGATAAAAAAATAGAAAAAAATTTTAAACTTTTTACTTACGCTGCATTGGACACTTGCTGAATATGTTGGTCCAAGTTCCAGCCCATTTTAAATTTAAACTTTTTGATCCAAATGATAAAAAGTATTAAAGAATTTGGAGCAATTAAACCTCCATATCTTTTGCCTTATGACCATTATTATAGTCGTAATATACATCGATAATTTTTTACGGTTGGAGTGACTTTTTCTACTTTTTATGGTTTATCGTTTCATTCTTGGGGAGGTGGTGTTAGAGTACCCTTCTATGGCTTAATCTTTATGGAGGGTATAGTTCCCTACAAAATTTTCTATATGGCCCATAAAACTAAGAATTTTTCCCCTTTTTATACATCCTATAAGAGCCTGATTCTGATTTCTAGAAAAAATCCACATCTCGGGAGAATTCCAGCCCCGGTAGACATTAAGCTGACGGGTGTGTGGCAGAAAAAAAAATGATAAAAATATTAGGGAAAAATATGAGTTTAGCTGTATACTGACTCATGATCATGATTTTACAAAAAGGGCAGACATTTTTTCCCATATTCCCTTCAGTAAACAAGGCATTTCATGGTTATCATGGATATCATGTTAGGACACGGAAAACGGATAAATCGTGGGGCGCAGTAGGAAAAAAATGCTTGCATCTTCCAAACTTTAGACTTTTGCATTTTGGGTGTGGTAACTTTTTCGCTGGGTTTGCTTCTTTTTAAATGAATTAAGCTAGGAAAAAATGGGATTTGTGGTTTCCTCCAGAGACTCCAACCTAACAAATCGTGCTTCTCAAATTAAACCTTAGCGTACACCTAGAGTCTACCAAGTGATCATGGTGATCATGATAGTTCATAATTTCCGGTGATTCCGGAGAGAAGCTTGGCTGAGAAGGATGGAGATGAATACTCAAAGAATTCTACGTGAGATTCATATTCAGCCTAGTTTAAGCTAATTTTTATTACTAATAAGCGGTAAAATCGTTAAAACTCTGATTGTTTTGGTAATCTTCCCACAGTTGAAGAAAGTCTCTTGAAAAATTCCAACGTATCAGTTCTTTGGTTTTTAAATGAGTCATAAAATGTTTACTGTTTTACATAAATTATGCATATTTGTTTAAAGTGCCGACAATACCATTCAAAATAAAGAGTACTTATACCTGAGTAGAATGAAGGAGTTGCGTAATCTTTAAAAATACTTTTAATACTTTCGAGCAGGTTCCGTTAGCCTAGTCGCATTGTGTTTTGTGTTCATATTGAAAAGCGTCTTGTTTTGAATGATGTGATGTAATGTCACCACAAAGCATAACAGTAAACGAGTAAACCAAGATTTTAGCTAATAGGTGTACACTTAGCCAAACAAAGAAATAAAAATTATCATCATAATAGCATTCTTCCAACTTGTAAAGAATATCTACAAAATAAAAAGAGTACGAGCCTCGTAAAATTTCCACTTTTTTCTAATCTCCTATGAAAAAGTATATTTAAAGAAAATAAAAGTTAAATAGTTTGTTTTTCCACGTTTTATGTACGCTCCTAAAGATTATTATTACGAGCTTAGATGATTGTCTCGAGAAGTAGTAAAATGAGGAAATAAAACGGTACAAAGAATTTTTTTTTGTTTTTATGTCAGCATCCTCATCACTACAACAATGATTCATTGTTGGGGTTATAGAGTCCTGCTGCTTATTCAAATATTCAAATAGGACGTAAGGGTACTTACACACTTGCAATGTAAAGCATCAAAGCAACAGTAAAGAGAGATTCTTTAATGCATAAAATAAGTAATTTTTTTGTGGCTCCTGTAGGGATCTGATCTGAGCTTGTCCTCTACATAAAAATGCATATTGCATAAAGATATTCTATGGTGGAAGCCTTGTAATATATTTCTATCTCTATTTTACCCCATTTTTTCCTGGAGTGTATAGAAAAAGTCGTAAAAAAAGACTGAATCGAATCTCGGGATGTGGACCGATAAAAAACGCAATTAAATAGGGAAAAGTAATTACGTTGCTCTTTTTCGAAATGAGAATGAGTACAATAAGGGAGTAAAAAGCTACAAAATTCACAGTGTGAAGCAATCTCCAAATATTACGTTTTTTTCTCGTGTTTGTCTCCATCTACAATTATTAAGTTGTTTCTTAGGCCAAGGATAGCACAAGAAAAAACAGTTGTCTTTCTAAAGTGCCTACTTTTTTCCTTGAGATTTTTAATGTATGCTTAAAGCAATAAAGTAGGGAAAGAGAAGTTTTTGCCTTCTTCTACGTTTCCGATCCTTTGTCACTGGCTGAGAAAAAAAAATGGAGTCATTGTGTAGATGATGATGTTAGAGAAAAAAGAAGTTAAAAAGCAAAAAGCTTTGGATGGAGATGAGAAGAGAAAAAAAATTGGTTTTCTTTTGAGAAAACTTTACGAGCTTTCTCTTATTTAATGTGAGCTCCTTGTTTAAAATAATGTAGCGTAGAGTAGTGCCCATTATTCCCCAACATTTTATGCATGCCCATAAAAACGTATGAATTTGAATATCTCATTCGGACAGAAAAAATCAGTGTCTTTATTGTCCCTATTCTTTCCATATGGACAACTCAAACTGAGTTTGGGGTGTAAAGTTACTATAGTATAAATATCGTTTCTGGGTAAATTTTTCAAGTGAATTTCGTAAAAAATAAGATTCGGTACTAATTTTTACTTAATTTAATGGAGAAACTATGACATCATAATGTTCGAATACAAATACGCTAGAAACGATGTTAAACTGTTAAAATTCATGTGAACCTTAAAATCAGCATAAAAGTCGGAGGAAAGAAAACAGTTGGAAAATAGTATTCAAATCATAATGAGAAAGACAAGAGAGAAGTTTGCTTTTCTTTTTTTCTGGAAAAAAATGTTGGCTCCGCCAAGAAAAGGGAAAAAAGCTCATTTTCTTCATGTAATAATATTACGTGTTACTTATACTTTCCCCTATGCTTTCATGTAAGTTTAGGGAAACTGACTGAAAACTGCTGCTTATACATTCACAAAAAGATTTTTAACGTAGTTTTATGTACAGCGAGTAAAAAATTTAAGATGTACATTTCAACATTTCTCGTCTCAAACAACAACTACCCCTACTCATTTTTTCTCCTACGAGAAGTTTTACATTTAATGAACAAAAAAATGTACGCATGTCAACAGCATGTTTTCTCTGAATCTCTGGTAGAGTAATAGACTGCGAGAAAAAATGTGTGTTTTTTAGACAAAGGATAAAACAGGATTTGGAGCAAGCCAGAAATTCAAATTTAATGGCCTTTCTTTGCCTACTAAAGGAAAAGGAAAGTACGTGACAATTAGGAAAAAAATATTCTATGACTTCAATGGGTTTTGGACCAGTTTCAAACTTTGAAAGTGTACATTTTTGTAAATTCCTGTTAAAAAATGATTGTTACCATAGTAAAAATGGGAGGAAATGGGGATTGGGGATGAAGAGTTTTCTTCAAGGATAATAAATAAGTTGTAGCTTTCCTTCCGGCCAAAAGAATCCTGCTACTTAACATAACAATCACCACTTGTACATTTGATGGCCTTTTCCAACTTTTGAAAAATCCCCCTAGAACTATAGATGATATGCTTCCTAGAAAGCTCCATATTCTTTCTAAGATTTAGTTTTTTAATTCAGAACAATACTAAAATTTTCACTAAAGGGTTCATACTAAAACACGTGTTTGTAGAGAGATTTTTCCCCAAAAAACAAGACAAGAATAAGCAGTACACAGGTTTTCCTTCTTTTGTTGGTCTTTTTCCTTTTCCCTTTTGTAGAAAGTTTGTACTTTGTCTTTTTAATATTTTACGGAAATAAGGAAAAATTAATTTCCCATTGTAATACACTCTAAAAAGGCTTCTTTACATTAAATATCAATATACAGAAACTAATTTGTGTTAGCGGATGCGGAGGTTGCAGATTTTTAAAAAATTGTTTTTGAATCGAAACTTAGACTCATGAAAATTCTTAGTACGCTGCTCTGTAAGTTCTGTAACCACATCACATTTTAATTTCCGGAAAGTCTCCATGTCCCTCCATGTTTACTTCATCTAAGCAATTTAATACGTAAGGTATTTTTTTGTAATTTATACAGCCACTATGTATACGGCACTTCCGACGTTTAGGAAATTATTAGGTTAAGAAAAGCTTTTAAGAGTCACCTGCCACCTAAGGAATAGGTCAAAGACCAAAGACTCAAAGTCCAAGTACCAAATTGGCCAGGATAGTGTGGAGTATTATCATGGTGGAAATCTAAAGCAATAAATATTTTTAAATTGTAACCCTTAATCAATAAATTATTCCTGGTTGGGTATATACTGGGCACACACTTGGTTTAAGCTTGTTTGACATAAGGTGTACATATGTTTGGAGCATGTAAGTGTGTAAGTATGTTTGCAACTTGGAGTAAACTCTAATGAGCCTTATAACAAAGAACACTTTAAAATGGCTTAAAGGGCAATCTTTTCACAAATGAAGCGTGAAATGTAAGAGGGCCAGTACATAACAAGATTAATGAGGTGATGAAGGGTCCCATAAGCGATAAGGGTGTATAGTTGGATTAGCAGGTGAAATGGAATCGTATATTTTATTTCTTACTTAACATTTCAACTTTTTTAAGGGTTCCTCTGTCCGAAAGACCAAAGCGATAAAAAATAATATGGGACGGTTCTCACTCTGACCTTTTCAAAAGTTGAGACCCAAAAAATAATACCTTTTTGGATAGTTCATGGCTCATCTAACACAAGCACAGTGGCTCATTTTTCTGTTTGAATAAAACTCATCATTAGTTGTGAGCTGCTTTGCTAGAAACTTTGTAATTAGAAATTTTTTTATTCCGGGAAAATACTTTGGAAAAAATTTTTCCCTTGTTTTTTCTTAATGAAAACTCTCATTTTCGGTGTATATTTTTACATGGAATTATGAAAATAAGTATGATACAGCCTGTTTTTTTCCGTAAACTTTGAGAAAGTAATCCTGGAAAAAGGAGCTTATTCCTATTTTTAATATGAACCCTAGTAAGTATATTCTTAGGCTTACAATTTTCCCTAGAATTTTCTATAATTTTCACCGTTGTTTTGCAAAACAACAGAAATCTTATTTTTGTGAAAAACATTGTCTTCAGAACGGTAAATAATGTTCATCTTTCAACCTCTCTGTGTCTGTTGTCTCTTTTGCTTTTCACTCAAAATGTAAAAATGATGGGAATAATGGGGTTCTAGAAAAAAAAGCTTAGATGAATGCAAGATGATACGTTAATGAAACTAGAAAAAAAAGGGAAAAAGTAATCTTGTTTGTGAAGAAAAAGAAGAGAGCAAAAAGGGGAAAAGGGAAAAAACTCTATTTCTCGCTAGAACCGCTTGACTTGTGTAGTGAGATGATGATGTAGCTCATGATCGTGATCACGATGATGAATCTTTCTTCTTATTTTCTCTTTTTTTCCGCCTTTACACTTTTTTCTCGAATTAAATCTTTCTTTCTCTCGAGCCTTCTATACACACCCACCAGCACAGATTTTTTGAAGATTTTCTCAATGAAATAGTATCCCTGAGTATTTGAGGGGTCTTAGACAGGTTGTAAGCCTCGCAAAACGTGATTCCCTCTTTTTGATCCTTTGATCTGTTAAGCGTACTTGCATTAGTTCAAGAGGATATTGAAACCGTAGATTTTTGTTTGTCCAATAACTCGTAAAAAACTAATAATTTGAAGTTTTTCATTGAGTAAAATTCATTCAAAGATTGAAAAGAGGTTGTGCGATCGACTCATCGATCAAAAGATTCGAAAGCTTGTTGGTATGTGGTTACGATTAGGTATGAGGCTCATGCTCATCCTATTACGGTATTTAGAGTCCTGATCCCATTCAGCTCGTTTTTTACTGTTAACCGCAACAACATCAACCCAAACCCAAAAAATCAGTTTCATTCATGAAATCCCTCGATTCTAGATCAATGGAGTAATCAAGATTTACCCTTGGCTTGTTTTACATGTCAATGGACAAGTGAAGCAAGTGGTTTTTTTGTCACCTTCACGTTCAACCTTTACTACTTTTACCGTTTTTTGCCCGTATCTTGAATGAAACGTTGAAAGAGGCAATACCTGATTTTGATTCTAGACTCGAGCAAAAATCTCATTCACTCATTCATATTATTGATCACGAAAAAAACAGAAATTTTCATGAATGAAATTGCTAATTGTGTTATTAAAGCTATCGTGTGGGTGTTTCGAGAATCAGGTTACGCATCTTTAGTGAACTTTTTGTATCGGTGCCAACCACCGTTAGCCTCCGTCCCGAACCCAATTTAAATTTCTATTGCTACTATCATTCTAATTTTGTCGTGGAGTTTGAAGTACATGAATAGCCTGCAGATATTTTTACTTTGTATAAAAAAACCTTCCCACACCGGAATTATTTTTGAATGGTTTGAAATTTGAATGGGCAGGTGTAATAAAAGACTCATGTACCGTTAAATATTTTATAGATGATTCACCACCTCAATTCCTACATGTTTAATTTAATGCATTTTTCGGGGCAGTATAAACGTTTTTAATTGATGCTGGTAAATAGGTTGGTTCATTCATGAAAACTTAAAGTTCTTTAAGAATGTGGGATCCTGTTTAAACTTGCTGCTTCGATTCATTTCACTATTCATTTCTGAAATTACTGAAATGCTTCATCAAATTAAAACCTTTTAGAAGATGGCAGAGCCATTTAGCAAGCATGCACCTGCTAATAACCTTAGCATTATGTAAGTAACTTACATCGGTGTAAATAGGTATATATATAGTTAAGTATAGTTCTTTTATTAATTGATTCGAGAAACAGGATCCTTAAAAAATAATTTTGGCTAGTAGATGCGCCATAGCTTGTCATCACATATTCTGAACTAACCGTAAAACCTTCAAGAAATCATTATCACGTTATAAATTATCAAGTTATTAAAATCATTAAAGATTTATGTTTATGAATGAATAACTCTTTAGTACTTGGACAGACAGCTACATTAAGCCGAAAATTTTATAAAAAAAAACTTTAGCATTTTAAGCTTCACTTTACATCTTATCATAACAACTAGAACCTTGACCTTGATCAATAGGGAATGGTTTATACTTTCTGGTAGTCTTTCTTGATATTCTTGTTTTGCGCGCTGGATGTGATTTGCATGCATAAACTTAATCAATTTCTCTTGAAATGTTTTTTTATCAACGAGAAAGAAAATTCATTAAATCCGACAGGTTTCCATTTACGTCGTAACCTCTAATGGCCATTCATTAGAAACCTTTTTCACTAGGAGATACAAACAAATTCGGATTTTCATTATTTTCCTTAGACACAGTAGACACCCATGAATGCTTGGTAACATTGAAAAGATTGAAAGCATTGAAAACTAGTCTTCCATTTATTACACTTTTTCAAGTTCAGTGGACTAAATCATCTATGAAGAGTGTATGGGATGGACTGGGTAGCTTAATAAAAATGCATAAAGTCAATTAAGCATCAGTTGCTGAGACTAGAGGCAAGTTGGCAAGTATCGATTTAATTTTGTGAAAACATGACACACTACTTGAATTAGAGTGGCTTGTTATTGATATATAGGGACTAGGTCTGTCGGAATAGATTATGATAATCAAGTTAAGTAGAAACTCGGGGAGCTATTTTTATTAAAATTTAGATTGTCCTGTTATTGGAATGTGGGTGCCGTAGGACATTTCGATACCAAATGCTTTTATCAGCTGACAATTTTTGTTGCAGTGGAATGCCAATTTTGAAAATTAGGTCTGCTCTGGAGTTTTACTGGTAGCAGATACCTGCAATGTACCGCTCTCGCCTCAACGTAAAAAGTTGGAAAAGTCACAAGTTGATCTAGACGAATGACTTCTCTTTCCACTTTTTCCAGAGAAATGAATAATTGCAAAGTCTCCCGATAATGATTCAGATATCCTGTGACTTCTAACAGAGTAATCAAGTTTGATAGTAACGCATAGAATTTTCATAGAGCTTTATAGGCTACGCTCATATTTTTGATAATAATTACGGTCCCGTGACAAAGCACTGCTAGAAAATTCTGTAAGGAAAACATCAGAGGAAAAAAATGAAGCTCTTAGTTTTTCTCCTTAAGACGGTTATATATGGGACAGATAATAACAGAGAAAAATGCCTTGTGCTCTGGCTGTGGGGTGCGTTGTCTAGAAAAGATTTTTCATTTCTTTTTCCCAACCTTGTTATTTTTTTTGGCCGAGAGCGGAACCCGCTATATTAAAAATTTTGTAAGAAAAAAAAGCATCAACTACGCCATTCCTAACCTTAGAAAGGATCTTCTCCGTCATTGCTTTCTTTTTGGCGTACATTAAGCCGTGAAATAATATATTTTAGCTTCTTTTCCCGTCCTGACACTGATGCTAACTAATGAATTCTTTTGAGCTGGGCATATATAAGCTCCAACAGAAAATATCCTAGAGGTTTCTTGATTGGAATGAATTCATTTATGACTTTTTCACTTTTTTCTTGTTACGAATGCATCATTTATCTATAAATTCTTGAGCTTTTGAAGGATAATGTACAATTACAATTAAAAAGACGAAAAGGCTCCAAAGATCTTAAGTACCCTTGATTTTTTGTATAAAATTAGAAACAAATACTTCACCTGCCTTTTGATTTGGATTCGGAAAGTGAATGCATAATGCATTTCCCTCTTGAGACTAGATCCATCCAGGTGTTTTAAGAGTAATTGAATTTTTTTCTAGATCATCACAGGTCCTCTCACCGTAATGTACTTCTTAACAGATTAATATCCATTCAAAACGTAATGCTCCCATTTCCCAACGCAATCAACGTCAACTGCTACAGATCATGCATATTCAAAAAGAATAAAGTTTTCTTATCGCTTCAATCTGTTCTCTCCTCGTGATCATAATGATATCGACTGGATATGGGTTGTAGTGAACACGCTGTGCTTATGTATCCCTGGCTGTCTCAATGTTAACTTAGGTAATTACTCTAGAAGTTGACTTTGTCTAATGCAGTTTCTTTGTCCGAAACCGCTACAGTAAAATAAAGTGTAGAGTCATTCTATCAAATAAACAACTCCTATTATGGCTCATTCAAAGAGTTGTGTTTATGTATTATACCCTACAAGGCTATCTAAGGGAGGGTAATGATGACCAAAAGCGTATTTTATATGAGCACTTTGCATAAAACTGTTCCAACCGCGAAAAAACATTTTGAATTCGATACGGGGCATCGTATTTTACACAGGAAAAAGAGCCGTAAAATTATATGGCACTGGCTCTCTTACTCTCTGGACGGTACACAGATGACATAGGCAAATGAGGAGAAACGAGTTGCCCACTCTATTGAAAGAGTCTTTTCAGTTTATTACGTAGCTGAGCATATGAAGCAAAGTATTGATTTTGATATGTCCGTCCATCCATATATCTGTCCGTCCCTTTAATCAATAACTTACAAGTGCGTATGAACTGATTAACTTAAAATCTGGTACATGTGCACTTGGGGTTCTGGAGACGACCTTTATAACTTACTGGCTATATCGGTTAACACATGAGGTCAGAGGTCAAGGCTGAGCGATTTTTTCAAATGACAGCGTATGTCTTATGATAGCTTATTTGAAAGCTCTTGTGTTGCATACTACGAAAAATAAAGCTTTTGACCATTCTATTCAGTTTGAATCCGGTGACCCTCTGAAACTCTATCTCAGCTACGTCTTTGAATCTGTATTAATATCTTTTTTTTATTGAGAGTGAATCATCAATATCCTGGTCTTAAGCGTCCAGTCTCAGTCTAGTCCAAGTATAATCGAAACGGTTGCATACAGACTTGTTGTTTTTAGCTGTTGGTTTTACAGTTTCTAATTTATTTCTATTACAACTACTACTTCCATGATGATGATGATGTGTCTTGTCCTGCAATTATACACTATGCGTTTATGCAGATGTGCAACATATATCTCACGGGAAGAAGGGGAAGTGGAAGGGGTGAAAAAAGAAAAAATCGAGATTTTTTTAAAACGAAGAAAAGAGGAAAAAACGACATGTGATGGATAAAATTGGTTCGTTGGGAAATTAGAATGGACTCGAACATTCGTATTTCTCATTCAGCTTTAGGAAAATGGTCAGAGTTTACTCGCTCTAGCGTTGGGGCATGAGCCGGCTGTTACATATAAGTTCCAAGTTCAAACTTACGTCAAGCTGTAATTACATATGCATTATTGTAGATTTTTATAAACTTTTTATTAAATTTTTTATTTGTTAATGCCGGAATTTGTAAGTACAATGTTGTAGTGAGGAAGTGAATCGCATATGCATACATTATTTATATGATACAAGACACAAACAAGAAAGTACATAAAGAAGAGCAAGGCTACGTGAATTTATACCTACCGTAATATTTTATTTTGACTGATTACTTTAAAAAGCTGCTGACGCAGAATATTTACCCATGAAATATGAACACTATGTATCATAACATCACTCATACATAATCTATGCGAAAGTGTAATATGATTTTCTCATCTGTTGATGTATTCATCTTTGCTAATCTTAAAAGAGCTCTTTATGTTTGTGCAGTTAGCATATACACAGACTTCACAAAAGGACACAATATCTTAACTGTAAAAAAGGGTAAAGGGTTGCTTTTGCTCCAGCCAAGCAATCAATGTCTTTTTCATGTCTTATGAAAGGTTTAAGCTTGGCCACTGCATCATGATGATCTACACCAAGCTCATCTTTTATCCAGGGAGTATACAAAGATGAGATCTTTTTAAAGTTTAGATGCACTGGCTCAACTCTCAGCTTGGGTTATACTTCCTTGTTTTGCTTTGGTATTACATTAGGTATTCAGTACGAGTTGCAGTTGCACTCTGCACTTTACTCGAGAGTAAAAAAAATATAATTCCTTTTGGGAGAATTAATATGCGTGCATATCATTACATCATATTTCACCATTCATCACCATCTCTTACAAAAAGTGTAATCTAATGCCTCGTTGAATCCCAAATCATTATCTAAATGAATGAAGACAATAAGCGAGAATATTCTGTGAGAAAATATGCTTCCAAGTTTAATTCTCACAAGAGCTTCGGTATGTGCAATGAGTAATCAAAATATAATTTCTCCTCCAGCTACGATTTTACATAAAGTTTACATTTGAGATTATCTCTAGATTAGATTCGCACTAAGTAATCAAGCAATATGTCAACGGGATTTTTTTTTTCTTGGAGCAATTACAAATTTCCGTTGAAGTTTTATGCACTTTGGAAGTTAAAAAATTGAGCAATTTCTACCACCGCATGTGGCACTAAACTCCTTTTTATCCTGCGCGGGAGGCTGGTCTCCTCCCACTTGTAATTTGTTCGGTGGAAGGAGTAACTTCTCTTTAAAAATTTAAACTAAACTAGTGATAAACAAGTAATTATCATCATCCCAGCAGCTTTTTCTCTGATTTAGACACTTTGTCTTTGAAAATTTTTTTCCGAGAAGTTTGTTCAGTTTGCGCAAGAGCATGTAGTTCCAGATTTAGACAAGTAAATTAAGTAAAGTTTTTTCTCATTATTTCATCTTATGGGAAAAATTTCTGCTGGAGTGTACCTCTATCCAGTGTAACTTTCTGGAGAACATATATTGAGCATGTATATTTTTATAACATAACCCTTTCGCAATTATCCTAAGTGTAACCAATTAGTTTGGCACAGCGGTATAGAAGGAAAATGGAAAACGAGTTTGTAATATTCTCGAGCTGACAGGGAAATGATTGATATGCTGTGGACACGCTGTGTAACTGGATCAAGGAATCCGCCTTAAATTAAGATGCGAAAAAAGTTTTGCTTCTTCTACAGTCCATTGGAAGGCTTTCCACATGAAAAATTGTATTATGAGGTTTTTCTACAGTTCAGAAAAGAATTGATGATTGTACAAAGTAACAATGCCACATGCTTCTAAGTTCTACCCTGAAAGGTTCTTTGGCAGGAAAAACACTAAAATACAGACAAATTTACATTTCGCCTTCCATTTCCGGTCATGTCAATAAAAAGTAGCGTGAATCTTGGCAGTAGAAGGATGATCAACTTTTACTAGACTTCTCACGCTGTTTCTCTTTCTCTGTTAGAGCATTTCTGTCAGAATTGTAAAAATGAAAAATGATGTTTAGCCCAAATGTACACTGAAGTCCTAGAAAATAGTTTCATGTCATGTAGAGAAACAACCACAATACGTTTGGATTAGCTTGGAGCAAGTAGCAAAAGAGCCTTAAAGTTCAACCCTTTTAGTTTTCCGCGTTCATAACGTTATAAAAATACTTTCTTTCGTATTGTCTTTCCCACTGAAGAATTGAGAATCGCACGTAAATATATAATCCATTAAATGGATTCTTTCAGAGATTGAGGAAAGCGAAGCATGCGAGAAGAAAAAAAAACAGTTAATGCGTATCTTTCTTTCGGTGGTGTAGCGATTACATAGGTAAATGCACACATTTTTTGATAGCCAATTTATATGCATTTTCTCCATCTGAATGGATTTCCTCCATCTCACAGAATAGAGTGTAAAGGTTCCTTATAATTTTATGCAAGGCTCATCCGATTCTCGACCAGAGATGAAAAGGATACCTTTTGTCTCAACTAGAGAGATTTGCATATGATAGGGAATACCATAAGGGATAGCCCTACAGGCTACTTATTTATCCGCTTAACTAATGGGCTGCTCTCTAGTTTCTTCATAAGTTATGCTAATGGTGTCTCTGAACTTTCAATATTTTGTTGCGTCATCATCAAGTCACGTACTTTTCCAGTTTAACCGATACAGGTATGTACGCAGTGTGTTTGTGTATGTTTAGGTAGATCATAACAGAAATGATTCCCTTCCCGGAAATTTTTTCCCAGGAGGATACACCAAAGGACAATAAGATTCATGTAAATATTTCCCTGAGAATCTTCATCTAATATGCAGATCAAGTGAAGGAGTCTTAATGTCTTTTAGTGTGCCTTATAGGTATCTCTATGTTTACTCATATTTTCCAGCTGGACATGTAATCACATGAAAAGGGTAAGAGAGAAAAGAGTGTTCCTTTTATGTCTCTTCTCATCTCCTTTAGATATGCAAAGGAGCCTTTTGTTTTCCTTTCATCTTTTTCCACGATCAGGATGATGTAGCTGATGACGCAATGATGCAACAGTCTCTTTTCCGGGTTTTGTGTCCTAGTAAATCCTACTATATTAGAGTTTTTCCATTAATTTTATATGCAAATCAGCTCTTACGTTTTTTCTTTCAGACTGTTTATGTATTCCACGGGGCATTTCACTGGAAAGTATACTCATTATCTAGATTTTTCTTGTTTCATTTTTATCATTTCATCTTCAGAAAAATTCTCTGAATATTATGCATAGGTAATGAGTGTTGCACTTACGTAGAGAATTTTTAAATAGGATGATGAGCCTGAGAAAAAAAGACAATCTGGAAGAAGGTGAGAGAGACTCTCCCGTTACAGTAGATTCAATGGAGGAGCTCATTTGCATCTCATTGAGTATTCTAGGGAATAGCCGGAAATCAAGATGATCTTTTGAAATTTGTGCATAAATTAATGTACTTATAATGGATATTTTTGGCTAGAGTTTCTTATTTCAAGGAGGAAAGTGAATGAATGGAGGGGTGGGAAGAGTACAGCTACTTTTTTCTTGGATTTGCCGTTATAAAATTATATAAAAATGTCTTGTTATTTTTTTACAGGAGAGAGACCGTACAAATGCCATTTACCGGAATGTGGCCGTGCTTTCATCCAACTGTCAAACTTGCAACAACACTTGCGCAATCACGATGCACAACTGGAGCGTTCCAAGAATCGTCCATTTCACTGCAACACTTGCGGAAAAGGGTTTGCCACTGAGTCTTCATTGAGGACTCACACCAGCAAGGTATGCAAAGAAGTACGTATCGAGTCCAGCCTGGATTTTTTTTCTTTTCTAGAATTTTCGTACCTTCCTACCCAAGTAGCTTTTTAGTGTAGCTTGTACCTACCCTAAAAAAGTAGTACATTTTACACCAAAAAAAAATTGTGCCTGTAAGGTAACATTACATAAATTCCAAAATCGCGAAGCACTCAAAGCATTCAGCACGCTTTAAATTTTTATTAAGTTATTGCTTCCAGCTTCCGTTTCTACATTTTGCAGAAAATCCAGTCATTATCCATACATACCTGTGGCATGTATCATAAATCGTAAATCATTGAGCACCTCACCCTCTCCTTACGGTACCTATGGTAGCTAGAGTTGAGGAATGAGCTGGAGTTGTTGTGACGCATACTAATCATCCTTACGGAGAGACTGCATTACACCCTAAACTTTTTATCTGCATAATACATGGACAACACAACACCAGCCCCATTCGTATGCAAATGAGTTGCGGATGTGTTGAATGGTGGAATATAAACCGCGTCAAGCATCATATCATCTTCTTCTTGTATCGTCTTCTGTCGCTCATCATATCACCTTTATGGTATGTAATTGTGCATATCTTTAATACGGGATGATAAAAGGAGATATGAAATGAGATAAAAGAATTTTGAGTTTAGAGTAGCTCCTGGTATGTTCATGGGATACGCAGAAAAACAAAGGATTATGCGTTCGCTCGTTAGTTCATTTTTCACAATGGAAATATTCTCTCACATTCATTCATCCACTCACTCACTCATCCCGTTTAATTT